>CM034151.1:697092857-697377823 GCA_019776745.2 Taxus chinensis
AGCTGGCGTATGTCAATGTCCTACGGAATCCTCCCATCGAGAGTACACATCCTGCTTAAGTGATTTGGATATGATCTTAATATTTAAGATCAACTTTCAGCAACCATGCTGATCCTTTATCCTCGTTCCCGTTCCCGTTACAGTTGTATGTAGCTAAGAGAGACTAAATTCGTCCTCTAACTTGCTATGCATCTTCTCCTTCGTACCGAAGGGTTGCATTTTCTCTACTTGGTTTTCTTCTTAATCTTTGGATTAAGCAGCCCGTTACCGACGGACTTAATAAGTTTAACCTATTAAACTTAACCAAGTTTTCCACAACTGTAAACAAATTCAGAATTCCAGCTTATTAGACGTCATCTAGACGAGATCTAATTCTCAATGAATTTATTCATTTCTTCTCCTTAACCTTACATAGTTAAGGTCTGTTAGCCCTGGATATATTTTTCCCATATCCTTACTTTCTGAATTTAACATTCGAGGCTATTAACGGAGTCTGAATACGAGGTTCGGCTACTCCTAAGTTATTTGATATTCCTTAGCTTTCAAGCTAATCCCGAATACCTTTCAGTTAAGAGATCATGCACTTCCTAAATCCTTTTTAATGTCAATTAAAAATTCATCTTAACCCAAGTATGAACTAATTGCACATTTCAACGTAAAAGTTGTATTTAGGTAAGGATAGATGTCATTTCCTTTTAAATCCATTCATGAACAATTGAATAATTCTAAATCAAGGAATAATATTATATTCTCAACTTAATCAACAATATCAAACTGATACAGGCATTAAAATATCACACTTGTATTTGTATTCATCCATCCATTTTATAATCTATACATTTGCCAGTCCAAATGACTGGACTTTGTTTATATTAAACAACATTACAACTCATAAGATAGAAGAATGTAGTTTCTTCTTTTCTCAATTCCTCGTAGAGGAGTAATAACTATCAATACAATCCATCTTCAGTCAATCAAAAGAAGTATCAGAAAACAACCATATCTTCGTTTTACTCAAGTTCCATCTGCAAAATTACTTGCACGGGTCAGTTCATTGAACTGAGCATATTAAGCACTTGTCATTAAAATGAGGTGCTTTTAATTAACTGTCTCAATAAAAGAACCCTGCTTTTATGAAACGTTACTAAGAACATCATTCAAGAATTAAGTATCAAAAAGAATGATCAGCATAACAACTGAAACATCTAATTACCATCCAAATCAGTCAAAGGATTACTACCCTTTTTCCCACATAATCATTACAAGACGCAATTTCCTTCAACAGTTCCAGATTACAACATTTGTAAGAACTAGGAATACAAGTATGTATGCTGTTGTTATAACATTAAATGCTGTCAATTTCCTTCCCTTTTATTAGTTATAATATCAAAGGATAAATTTGACTGAAATATAAACAAATTTACTTTCCTTTCAGTTCATGCAACTCATTTGATTTCAAGCAATCAAGTACAGATGAGAAAAGCAAACAACAATAAAATGTAGAGGCTTAAACCAAAGCAATACAAAATTCGTTCCTTAACGATTACAGGTTTCCAACTGTATGAGAGAAGAAATGATCATTGTTCCAAGTTACCCATCCACACTCCTTTTCCTTTCCTCATGACTGTACTAAATTTTTTATCCAAACGAGACACCAACCAAAAATAACAGTTCAGAGTGAAACTTACAAAATCCATTCAGAATTCACTTTCCAACAACAAAGAATAATTCCATTCATATTCAGCTTTAAATGAAAACAAGGAAGAATTTATCATCCATATCAATACTTCCTTTAAATCAGGCACATACGAATACCAAAAACAAGTTGGTAAAACATCGTATCCATCATAGAACAAGCAATATAAAGATGCATCCTATGCTCTTACTGCACTAGAAGAATTCATACTTCATTCACTGTATTATAACCAAATGAACAGTTATACAGTCGCTTTATCAAATATTCACACGACTTTCAATACCTATGAACGCACACAGTTCATAAATAACAATTTGCACTTTGTTGTTACCTACAGCAAGTCCAACCCGTATTGCACAGTAAAGCTCTATTGAGGATATTTCCAGAATTCAAACAACAAGAAGATAAAAATTCATCCCTGTAATTATTTCAATAAGAAAACACCCATTTTCTTCAACACAACAAGAATCACTCAAGTCGAGTTCGTTTTTGAATGACAGTGCAAAATCAGAGATCACACAAATCATTTCAATCTTCCGTTTGTACAGAAAAACACAGCACTCAGGAAACAATCTAAATATCACTGTCACTTCCATCAAGCCGAACCTATAATGCTCAATGAAACCCAATTACCATTTCTTTCAAAATTTAAAACAGCAGAAAGAAGAAGAACTCGTTTCCTTATAATTTCAGTAAGGAAACAATGTCAAAACAAACTCGCACAGTATGCACAATTTCATTCAATATACTGTTAGCAAAGAAATACCCAAGTCGCATACAGCAAGAAAACGACTCAACCCAAAGTCTCTTCTACATGACAGAAAAATCGAATAAACCAAAACCCCCTCATCAGAAGAGCAGGGTTGTTTTAATGAGACGTTTAAGCAAAGCAAGCAATTTAAGGAGAAGGGCTTAACATGCCTGTAATCTTCCTTGAATCTCGAAGAAAACCGCGCCTACAGGAGTTATTTCCTTCCGCAGCGACAGTAGCAGAGCTTCCCAAACAATCACCTTCCTCTACAGGCTCAAAAATAACCTTAGATTTTCCAAAGAAACAGAGATAACAATCAAACACAGCGGGTTCGACAGAACCGTGAAAAACCAAATGCAGAGAAACTTCCAAAAACCCGAAAGAACACAATGACCAACAAAATTTCCTCCATACTCTTTCCAAGGCGGGCTGGTCGCGAAGACCAAGAAAATTAAATGCATTGAAGGCTCTACCTTTTCCTTTTTCCTCACGCCACCGCCGACTTGGGTTGGCGAATTGCCAAATTCAAATTTTGCATGAAAACCAAGTTTGGTCTCATGACTAACTGAATGCCTCTAACTTTTCCCTGTTCCCGCCAAACTTGGCGCTGTCCACGCAAGGACCACATTCATTGCCCTATTAAATTTCCCACCATTCTCCCTTATCCTTTCCATCCACATGGGTCTATGCGTCCCCTTCCTTAGGTTAGGATTAGTTTAGGATTTATAATATTGTCCAAATCTAGGTCATAGGTTAATAGAACTTAGATCTATTTTCACCCTTGTAAAATTTAAAAAATCCACATAGGATAATAGTTAGGGTATAAGGTAGAACTTAGGGGTAGATTAGGGTCTAATCCCCTCTCACTTAATTAATCAATTTCCAATCAAGTCCTTCCGACTGACATCCAAATTCAGCATTATGCAGGAGGGTAGAATGAAGGGAGGGAATTAGGGAAGGGAAGGAATTATGGAGGGAAGGATAGATAGAAGGGTGGGGGAGGGGAAGAAAGGAGGGAGGGAATGAAGGAAGGAGGGTATGACATAGAGATGGATGGAATAAAGGAAGGAGGTAGGTGAAGGGAAGGAAGGGAAGGAAGGAATGAGGGAATGAAGGAGGGAAGGAATGATGGAAGAGAGGAAGAAAGGAGGGAGGGTGGGAGAGAAGGATGAAGGTGAGGAGGGAGTGAAGGAGGAAAGGATTTTGGGATGGAAGGATGGAGGGAAGAAAGGAAGGAGGGGGTGAAGGAGGTAAGGATGGTAGGAAGGAGTGAAGAAGGGTAGGAGGGAAGAAAGGAGGGTAGGATGGAGGGAGTGAAAGAGGGAAGGATGGAAGGTGGGAGGTAGAGGGAAGGGAAGTAATGAACGAAGGGAGGGAAGGACGGGAGGGTATGAGGTAAGGAAGGATAAATGGAAGGGAGAAAAGTAATGAGGGAGTGTGGGAGAAACCAAAAAAGGAAGGTGAGATAGAGCGAGAGAGGGAATGAAGGAAGGAGGTAGGCGAATCAGGTAAAGAAAGGAACAAAAGGCTGAGAGGACGAAAAGAAATATTGAAAGGAGGAATGAGGGAGGGAAGGAAGGATGGAAGGGAGGAAGAAGTGAAGGAAGGAAGGAGTGGACAGAAGAAAAGAAAAAGGGTATGATGAAGTGAAGGAGGGTAGGAAGGCAAGTAGGAGGGGGTAAAGGAAGGAAGGAGGGTAGGATGGAGGGAGGGAAGGAAGGAAGTAGGAAGTGAAGGATGGAAGGAAGGAAAAAGGGTAGGATGGAAGGAGTGAATGAGGGAGGGAGGGTGAGAGGGAGTGAAGGAAGGAAGGAAGGGGAGGGAGAGAGGGAAGGAAGGAAGGGGGAGAGAAGGAATGCAAGGAAGAGGATAGAGGGAGGGAAGGATGGATGAAAGGGAGGGAATACGGTATTAAAGGGAGGGGAGAGGGGAAGAAGGATGGAATGGAGGGAAGAGGTAAGAGAGGAGGGAGGAACAATAAGATGGAGTGAAGGAAGGAAAGAGGAAGAGAAGGAAGGAAGGAGGGTAAGACGGAGGGAGAGAAGGAAGGATACAATCTATGACTAAGGTCACATCCGTGCATTATAAAACTATCATGCGAACATGATTGTCAATTGTAATGGCATTTTGTTTTTAATAATTTTGTTAGTTAAGGCTTTGAATATTTGTGTAACCAAGACCTGGTCTACAGTAGAGTTGGCCGCAGATGACTTGGATCAAAACCAAGACAATTACAGTTTGTATGTCATTCATCAAGTTGAAGGTCGTAGTTGAGCTCCGCCATGTGCATGTAGTGTGCAGATTGATTTTTTATTCAGCAAACCATCTAATACCCAATATGGGATAGTGAGGGGTTTTTCTGCTTGCCGCCTTTAAAAGGGAATTTGGGGGATGATGAGAGGTTTGCTTTTTGATTGTAATAAGAAATGTGAATGTGTAGGGATTATAGTGAGCTAAAATGCAGAGAAGGTATCTTTCTTCGCTCTGGCACTGCAAGTTTGCGTGGTTGAGATCATAACAATGGCTTTAGATATTGTTTTTAAAGGTCATGTGTAGAAAAAGTATTAGTTTGGAGTTTATGGGCTGTCACCTAAATTGGTTCCGTTGAATTGTCATTGTAAATATCAAAAAAGTGTCTTCAATCCTGAATGTCTTCATTGGCTCTTATTATTTATTATTATTATTTTGATGGCCTTTGTTTATTTTATCCATTAGTTGGTAGTCTTATGATGAGTTTCATTCTTCATTATTATTTAAATGAATCATAACATGATGTATTAATGAGTACATGTTGAAATGTTTTGTTGATTTATAGACATTATTGTGATTTGTTCCTTTGCTTCTTTCTTTTTCTTGAATTTAGTGTTTTGGAGCAAAGTATGTGGGAAAATCGGAAAGGCAACGATTTGACCCCATCGTCTGCCACAAGAATTGCCTTTATTCCTTAGCTACTTATTTCAAGTTACTCAAGGTTGTCTGGAAGTATTTTTTGGTCCTTTCAACAAACCGTATCAAAATACAAGCTAGTCAAGGGTTTAGTCGTTCAAAACAAATGTTATTTCGCTTTCTTGTGGAAGCTTTAACCATGAATAACATATATCTCTCTAAGTCTAAATTCATTTTTAAAGCTTCCACATACA
This sequence comes from Taxus chinensis, assembly GCA_019776745.2. Lineage (NCBI taxonomy): Eukaryota > Viridiplantae > Streptophyta > Pinopsida > Cupressales > Taxaceae > Taxus > Taxus chinensis. Next base: position 697,098,445 of record CM034151.1, read on the forward strand.
AGTTATTTGGCTTGGTCGAGGTTTTTCGGTATTTCTCTGCCAAAAATAAGTCAACCAAATTCATTAACACAATACTAACAACATGGTATAAAACTTAAAATGTTGAAAATAGTGCCAAAGCAATATCATAGGCCTAAGGTAGAGATATATACAAAATCATGGTTTTTAAAGTGGAAACACTTTAAATTTTGGTGGCATACTTTATTGTGACCTTTACTTTGAAAGAAGACAATTTGAATGTCCATAAAGAGGGATCTTAGCTCTCCTTGTCCGAATTCAATCCTATTATCGACTTGTCAGAAACCTTGTTGTTTGTCTTTTAGATGAGCGGCCTTTTAATAACCTTAAACATATTGAAAACCAATATTTCTAAAATAAATTTTCATGTAGACCATGGCATGTTGTAAATTTGTATTGAGTTGGATCTATGGAAGGTCATCTTGAAGAAACATTAACACTAATTGTAGTAGAGATGATAAATGGATGCATCATCTCTGTCAAGTAGGTTTTCATTATAAAAACTTATTTTTTTAGTTTTCTTATGGTAATCCATTGGCTTGATAAAACCTAAAAATGCCAAAAAAATATCGCTACTTTTGTAGCCACTCATTGATAGAAAGAAGTAATGCAATTTTGAATACAAAAATTTCTGTAGTGCCAAATTTACACATTGCATATATAATTTTTTTAATTGTACTTGAAGAAACAAGTGTTAAAAATTTTACTTCATCATGTCTATAGCGATAATATCTATTTACTCAACTTTGAGAATGGCCAATTTTTGAGGCCCCAACTTCAACACAACATAGTAATGATTTTGATTATACCACAAATTTTAGCATCTTCGTAACAAGGATAGCTTGATTTATCCTGCCTTCAAAATAACTTAATCAAAGCTATAACTTATTGTGGTGTTTGCACCATTGATTTGGACCTATTAGCTATAACATTTACCCAAGATATACAATAGACTGATAAATACCTACCATTGATATAAATTTTTATCCATAATTACATACTCACATACATACCTACCTTTTCATTAAATTATATATCTTCATAGACAAATAAGTAGAGACTAACACCTTATATATATGTATGTCCTCATGTCATTCTACATAGACAAAAAAATAATATTGAGACACTTGCATGTACTTATTTTGGCGTAAGGACCTTGGCTTATTTAATCATGAGGTGTATATGTCCTAGGTCTTTCTTGGTCGTTTATTGGGTTGGACCATGTATATGGATAAGAATAGTTCTTTAATATGAGAAATTGATTTGATTCTTTCTCGTCCAATAACTTTTGAATTCATGTCCCGCACCTCTTCCTTTACAAACTCTCATTGATTAACACACTTTGCACATTGTTTCTTAATCAACTTATATATTATACAAGAAAATCCTTCTTTACGGTTGTTGACCTGGAAAATCCTGATTGATTATTCTCATAACTTTTTGGGATTCTAGCGAATTACACCCAGCCTTTATACAATAATATCCATTAGAGATATATTATACTTAAAATATTTTTGAAGTTTACTTCCTTAGCTATAGATTCAAAAAATAGACATTAGAATATACATTTTTTATTTTAGTTTTTTATAGTCACTCGTGATAAATTGAGAATAAATACATGGATAAGGTTACAATATGTAAAAGGAGTTCCTAGAACTCGGATTTGAGCGAAAATAATTGAAAGGTTTTTATGTTGCAAAATGGTAGAACAATTATTGTATCATAAAATAGGATATTAATTGTACATATACATAGTCTCTTTCAAAAAATAAATAGAAAAGAGATTGGGTGTATGCATATTGTTGTCTTGAAATATTTAATTTCTAAAATTGTAAAAATTTCTAAAATTTTCACGCCAATTGACCGCCCTCACCATTTTGTGACATCTTTATCTTCCATACGACCTAGTCCTTAATTGTTGTAACGTTACATTACTTGTCTCACCTCACATACCCTCCTGAATTTATAAAAAGATACTTAACATTAAAACAATAATTTTAATTTACTTATTTAAAATTAATTATTTAATGATATTAATTTAATTAGTGTCATCAATTAATCAACTTTAAATATTTAAATTTACGTTATTAATTGTAATTGATTTAATTTTAGTTATATTTATTTAATTTATTAATTAAATTCTACATTTAAATATTAAATTTATGGCGCCAATTTTATTAAAAAATGTTAATTTATTGTTAACTGGAAATGGTCTAGTCAGCAACATTTTCCAATCAAGTAAAACATGATGTGGGAGGGATATTTTTTTCAGTGTTCTGCGGATAAATTTTTCAAATGGAAAAACACAACCCGCTCCCCCAATTTACCCTTCTCACAGTTTTCCTCTATGAATTCTCCACTTCCCATAAAAAAGAAAATAGCATAAAATCAATTTCTTATTTCATTACTCATTCACGTGTCAAAGCATCACATATCCACAACATGAGGGACCACATGAATTCTTGGAATAAGTAGAAGAAATTCAATGTGTTGATCAAATAAAGTTTTGCAAATAGAACACATGTCACAAAGAGAGAGACTCCACATGATTTGCATCCTTCCGTAGAAAAATACTTAGGTATTGTCAAATCAAGAAGGAGAGGATTAATTACAAACAAAAAAGGCATCCAATGAAGACCATAGAAAAATTGGGATAGAGGAGTGGGAGAAGACAAAGCGCGCCACGTGGAGAGGAGGTAAAAATATGAAAGAACAATGTAATATTACATCGATAGGATACGTTTTTGAATTTTGTTTATTAGTTTGATTTAATATTCCACGTTTTGGTTTTATAGGGAATTGGTTATGATTTATGATTTTTTTTTTACAAAAATTAAATTATATTTTTTTACCTTAATTTTTAAATTAAGAATTATATAATTTATGTGTATAACTTAGACAATAATAAATTTTAATGAACGAAGCTATAAAATTTATAAGTATAAAAAATACCAACTACAATCTTATCATTGATATATTATTAGTGAATCGAACTTTATTTAATATGCATAATGTGTATGCTCCATTCCATCTCAACCCTTCTATTAAAAATATTCCTAAGTTACTTGTTTATAATAAGTAAATGTCCATTCTAAATTAGTTTTTTAAAAAATTATTCTAATACTTTTTAAAATGCAAACCTTTCATGTTTAGATACTTGTATGTGGCATTAAATTTGTTTTCACATGGAATGGATTATGATTTACGATTCCATTACAAACACTTAATTATATTTTCTTCCTCTAATTCTTAAATTAAAAACTACATAACTTATGTACATAAGCCATTAATTAAGTTTATACACTAATAAACAACCCAAAAAATTTGTAAGTTTAAAAACACCAACTATGCTCTTACCATTGATATATTAATAGTGAATTTAATCTTATACCTAGTATGCATAATGTGTATGCTCCCTTCCATCCCATTCCTTCTATTAAGAGTATTCCTAAGTTATTTATTTAGAATGGAAAAATGTCCATTCTAAATTAGCTTTTTAAAAAAAATAAAAATTGTTTGAATACCTCTATACAAGGAATTGGTCATGGTTAATGATTTCATTGTAACTATTAAATTATATGCTCTTCCCCTAATTCTTAAATTAAGAACTACATATCTTATGTGCATAACCCATTAATTAAGTTTAGATACTAATAAATATTAATAAATGAATCCATAAAACTTATAAGTTTAAATACAATCTTACCATTGATGTATTAGTAAAAAATTACACCTTAGATCTAGTATGCATAATGCACATGCTCCCTCCCATCTCAATCATTCGACTAAAACTAGCAATCGCATGTGTTTCATGAGATGTGAACGCCAAACGGTATATGTTATTTGATTTAGAGGGATAGTTATTATTTTTGTAGTTGATATCGATAAGGGGTGTAATTGATTTTGTAATTGTAGGAATATATATGAAGCATTAAATTTAAAGGTGTTATCTCTACATTTCAAATTTGTTACAAATTCGTACATATATATTTGCAAGTCTTTAAAAATGTTGAGCTCCTGCTGAGTTAGGTGTGTGTCTGTGCGAGACATTAGGAGTTCCCAATCCTCAATTAGAGGGGTTGAATCTTGCATGTGGAGCAGTAAATTCCATAATGAAACATATGCATTGGTTGTTGCTTGTTGCCAAAATATTGTTTGCAATGTAATGGAAGACTGAAATCCCTTCCAAAGGGTTGCTTCATAGGAATTACTTACATAAAGAGGATTGTCCAAAACCAGCGGTAATTGGCTGAGGTCACCGAGGAGGATGACAGATATGTTCCCAAATTCAAATGTTCTTGAGTGTGGAAAGCTTTGTGGAGCCTACTATCAATTTTTCTTAGCAACTTTGGCTCGATGAAACTCATTTCATCAATAAGAACATATTCTATATGTTTCAGTGACTCTTGAAAAGACGATAATGCACTACCTTCAAGGGGTTTCAATTCTTTGATTGGAATACACATGGCTGCATGGATTGTAGATGCGGAGATGTTGAATGCTGAAACACCAGTAGGGGCGAGTACAAGTAGAGGTGAGGGAGACATGGTTGATGCTGTGAATGAATTCCAGATTTTATTTATCAGAAATGATTTTCCTGTACCAGTCGTTCCTTGAATTATCAATCTTAGTGGAGGTAGAAGGGTTTTGTTTGTTGAATGGTGTAGTATGGTGTAGTAGGATTTTTGGGATTTATGTGGAATCCTTTATCATGGGTCATGGAAGCTGCAACAGTTATGGCCATTGCATTGGCAAATGGAGGAGTAAGTTTGAAGTTTTTTTTTGCATTTGTTTAGACATTGCATTTGTATGTGTGGCTTGTAATTTGAAGTTTTTGCTCAAGTTTTATGAGTCTCATTGCATGGATGGTTTGCAGGGGAAGCCTCCTAATTGGAAAGTTTTTGTTGGTATCATAACACTGCTTGTCATCAACTCCACTATTAGTTTTATCGAAGAGAACAATGCAGGAAATGCAGCTGCTTCAATAATGGCCTGGTTGGCTCCAAAAGCAAAGGTCCTAGCTCCAAATGCACTAATTTTCATTTTATAAGTTCTCGTTTCCCTATCTAAGGCTGCTCTAGAATCCATGTTTTCATTTCAGGCTCTAAGAGATGGGCGGTGGAGTGAAGAAGATGCTACCTGTTTGGTTCCTGGAGACATAATTAGCATTAAACTTGGAGATATTGTTCCTACAGATTGTAGACTTCTCGAAGGAGACCCTTTGAAGATTGATCAGGTTATATGTTGTATTTTGTTTTCATGGCATCTAAATTGATTGAGGCTTTAACAAAATTTGGATTAACACGAGTCTCTTATGATGACCAGTCTGCACTAATTGGAGAGTCATTGCCAGTGACCAAGAATCCTGGTGATGGGGTTTACTCAGGGTTCAACTCGCAAGCAAGGTGAACTGGAAGCTGTGGTTATAGCTACAGGAGTCCGCATCTTTTTTTGGTAAAGCAACCCATCTCGTAGACACAATCAAATAATGTGGGACATTTTCAAACGGTGCATTTTCTGCTAGCATTGTATATCTGTGATGCGTTATTCTCTTGAAGTTGCATATCAGGTGCAACTTTGTGTTTTGGGGTTCAGTTCTATTTTATATTAGCCATGTTTGTACATGTTTTCAACTTGGTTTAAATTTTTCCAAGGAGGTGCCCGATGGTAAGAAGAAAGTCCAGGAGGACCCTGGCAATTTGTTGGTCTTATGCCCCTCTTTGATCCTCCATGCCATGATAGTCCAAACACAATAAGAAGGGCTCTCAACCTAGGTGTTAGTGTTAAAAATGATTACATGAAATTTCAGGAAATGGCTTCGCCTCTGCCCATGAATTATTATTTTCATCCAACTTCCACAAGCACAGATATCTAGTGTACACCAAAACCACATTCCCGTCATATCCATGTCAAGTTCCAATTAGATATACAATCATGGCAGTATGGTTCAGATTTAGGATTAATAGGCCTCTGTGGCGTGCTACTAATACTCCATGTCCTGTTTTCCACATTTAGTGCGCTACACGAGTTCGCATTATTATCAATCGATTTTTGAGTTCGCTAGTTACACTAACCCAGTAGAAACTCCCTACAGAGAATACTCCTTCCCCTATTGGAGTTGATGACAGAGCATTAATCGTGTGGAATGTAGTCCATTCATCCCCCTTTGAATCATATATTTTCACTACCAAAAATCCTCTGGGGATTATTTCCCTCTTATTTATTCCAATCAAAAAACTACAGCGCCTGGTGTAGGTATCAAACCCCAATCGAATGAAATTGTGTCTGCAAACTCTAGTGCTAACAAACGTATCAATGCACTTTGAAATTCCTTGGAACCCAAGAGAACGAAGGTTTTCTTCTGCATCTTGTTGCACAGTTGTGTTCGCAGATAACAACTCTTGAACATTTGGAACTTCAAAATCTAAATTCAGAGCTTGTGAATGAAGAAACCGCATGTGGCAACATCACACAAAAAAATACAGGCAAACGAACGTCAAATTTAATAACGATGAAAAACGTTTTAATGGCCGTCAAATTTAGCTCAGTCGTAGAAACCTAGATCCACCACACACCACATTAAGGGCTTGCACTCTCACCACCATGTGCTAAGTAAAAATAAAATGGATGGATCAGGTCTTTCGGATGCAGTCTGATTTGAGATCAATGATGCAATCTACCAGAAGAGTTAAAGTAAGATAGAAGATTGATCCAGTGATTTGAGATCAAGAGAAATTGAATACCCTACAAATGACACTATCGTAGCTCTAACATTTACTCTACCTTGAAACTGAAACTTCAACTCTCTGCATTTAAGGCTTATACAATAGCAAGTAACAATTTCAACTTCTGGTGGCAATTAATTTTGTGACTTTGTCTTTTGATCTGTCGAGCTGAACTCTCTGTTGATATGGATGTTCGTTGAAATATTGTTTGTTTGTTTGTCATCACTGAATTATGAATCTGAATCTGAATATGATATATCTTTGTACGTGTAGAAAGTTAAAATGATTTGTAATTTTGTTTTATAACGAGTACGACAGTGAAAATTCAATAATTCTTTTATATGTATAAAAATCACAATTTATAAAACCCTAGAACCCCTGTTTCTCATTTTGAATCCATTTCTATTTCATTTCCTGTTTCCCATTTCTTATTTCAGAAGTATGCATCTCCACTTATTCCTTGAGGCAATGTGGATTGCATGTCTTTGGAGTTTGTTTTCTAAATGACATAACAATTTACTTGCTTACCAAACTATATACATTTTCAACTTATCCATCCATTTAACTTAGTCTTTTGTCTAATTTATTGATTAACTGACGAACCCTCAATTGTTTCAAAGGAAACTAATTTAATTTATCTTAAAATAAGTAATACGCTACAAGAGAAAGGCCTTTTTAAGTGATTCTATCTTTTGTCCAACAAATATGAACATGGAATTCAATAAGTTGTGAGTACTTAATAAATTCACCCAAAGCAATTAGTTTCTTGTGGCTTAATTTTGCATTTTTTGAGACATAAATATATTTTAATATTATGTTATCTATGATAGGTATTGTGCCCAAAATTGATATATTAAAGATAATAATAATTGGTAAATCCTCCCTTGGATAGTGTTCACAAGATAGTAAGAAATTTATGGAAGAAATAAAAAATTTATTAATCAATGTGACATATAACACATTTAAAACAGACATCTTGAAATTGATATCTATTGATTTGATGTTAGACCTAATATTATATATGGCAAGTTTTGGTAGGAAATTTGATGTATTTTGGAAAGTTTGTTTTTTTGTCTAATCTTAATGTTCACAAGATAATAAGAAATTAAAAAAGAAATAAAAGAATTATTAATCAATGTGACATGTTACACATTTAAGATAGATGTCTTCAAATTAATCTCTCTTGATTTGATGTTTGACCTAATAATACATATGGCAAGTTTTGGTAGGAAATGTATAAAGAAACTGAGAATTATCAATCAAGATGACATTAACAATCTAAAATAAACGCCTTTAAATTGATATCTCTAGTTTTCTGAAAATACCTATTCAAAATATCTGTACTATTTAAAAGTCGGTATCTGCGAAAAAGTAACAACACGATCTACTGTAAAAAGATGACTTTATGATAAGCAGACAGTTAAGATGAATATACTGTTCTACTCCCCAAATACAGTAGTTCATGATAAATAATCACATCCCAGTATAACATTTTTGGAACAAAACTTGCAGAATTTAATCTTCAAGGCAATCCAAAGATTTTTTTCCTTTTTTTAAAGCTAGTCAAATCAAATTTAAGCAAGGTCCAATTTGGGATTGAATATTTATCCCTTACCTGGAATATATGTTGGAATCGTTGGCCTGCAGGCAGAGTTTGTTGGACATGGGGTACTGATCGATCACGAATTGGGTATAATTAGAAAATTCATGGAAAATCGACTCCACACTCCTCCCACTAGGAATATACAGAAACTCATCCACATCGAAGAAAAAAGTCTAGTTGGCCATGAATCTGTATCTGTGCAAACAATCATTCACAACCAGAAACTGATTATGATAATACCCATCAAACTGTTCCTGTTCTTTTATATCCTGCAATGTCACCCTCCCAGCCTACATCCACGGCTCCAGCACCTTCCTAACCTCAGAATGAACACCTCCCGCATCATGAAATACAAAGTGATATCGCGGCCCGAAGAATTTGGCATGATAAGCCATCCATTCCCTCATTCTCTGCGGGCTCAGATTTCCATATAGAGAAGACCCGCAATAGAGATAATCAAAAGGCGGCGCCGCCGTATAAACTATGTGATTGTAAGCATTTTCTTTTTCTGTAAGCGCAACGATTCGTTCTAGTTCCCGGGCGCCGCCAGCGCCATGGTGGGCATGCAGAACAAGTTCCCCTCCGCTGCCATCATTTCCCACACCCTGCGAAAATGTGTAGTTAACGACCACTACTGTGTAAACCCTCCCGTAGCCCTAGTCGGGGGAGCATCTTATATGCCTTGCCTTTCACAGGTCGCAGGGTTGAATCCCTGGGGATCCACTCGCATTCGAACCCAGGCATTCCATAAACATGCAGCGGCTTGGAAGCCAATCCGATCACAGAAAAATTATTTTCTCCACCCCTGTAGGCGCCCATCTGGATAAACAAGTAGGCCGCAATGCCATAGTTGAGGGGAAAAATCAACATGCAAAAAAAAACCAATTGAAAAAAACAACGGTTAAAAATAGAAACGAAAAAGCTACGAATAAAAATTGCCTGCAAAAGTGAAAACGACATGTAAACAGCAGTCAAAATTAAACACGTCAGAAAAACGTTCGGAAGGCTGTCAAATTTAACATCATTGCGGAAACGTCCGGAGGACCTTTACCATAGGGGGAACGCCTTCGGCGTAAATATTCCTAAGTTACTTTTTTATAATGGGGAAAATTCCCATTCTAAATTATCTTATTTTTTATTGTTATAATACCTCTATAAAGTGTAAACAATTCAAGTTTAGATACTTTTATGTGGCAACCACTTTTGTTTCACAAGTGTACAATGGGATGATTATTTTGTTGATAAAAAGTGCTTTTCAATACTTGTACATGGTGTAAATATGTTATTTTACATTAGTGCTCTAATATTTGTCAATATAACATGTCTAAATGATGTGATTGATTAATAAGAGTTAAATTTAGACCAATATTACATAGTTATAATATAATTATGGGGCATTATGAGATCAAAAACTAATTAGGATATAATTGGAATATGATTTTATACTAGTTGGAATCTAATAATAACAATATTGGAATCCAAAATCATTCTACTTAACACCAATAATAATAATATTGGTATTTAATATCACACTAGTTAAAAAACCAATAATTGTAATTTAAGAATCCAATTTTAATAATTATGGAGCCAAAATGACGATACTATTTAAGTCTAGATTCTTAGACATATATCTATATTTAATGAAATGTTAGCTAGGATAATATTTGTAGGATGTTGAATCATGGATTTAGGATATTTTTTTAGAAGTATAGCTCAATCTAGGAGCTCTTATTATTTCTCCATGTAATGTGAATAAAACATGTTTAGGCGTGCTTCCATATGGAGAATAAAGAATCAATAAAGGCTACACTTAGTAAATCATTCTATGTGCATATTATTATACATGAATAAATCACAGTGGAAGTTATTTCGTTATATCACCATTAGTTTGTGGTGTTTGTATTTGTTACATAAAAACTAATTTCCTTTTACATCTATAGACTCATAAATTTGATTTTTGTTCAATTTTTCTCACTCTTTAATTTTTGGACCCTTTGCAAAGGAGATTGAATCTCTTTTATCTACTTGTGCATTAACTATTTTCCCAATATTTTCAATAAAAATAAATTAAGAAATATTTGATTAATTAACTATGTAAGGAATAGTGGAATTGGTCCTTCTGTAATGGGAGTTGAAGTATGTACAGTCTATATTTAGAAGGGTATTGAAGAAGAGGAGTCTGATATACTTCTCTCTTTTCCTTTTTTGGTGCTTCAATCTACTCTCCTTCATCCTAGGTTAATTCTGTAGCTTTGATTCACTGGGAATAATATCTCATTATCATATACATAATATTCAAATTGATCATTATCTCCTATATCCACATCTAAATATTCTAGAAGATGATCATTTTGTGCAAAAACTTATTTGAAATTATCAAGCCATAATCATAATGGCTCTTTATCTTCATATTCTTTTTCGTTTGGAAGATCATAGACAAGAAATCACGCACTTTAGGTATCTATCTAGTCCTAATCACATACTACTATTTGTATGATTCCTAAGAAAGAGAAGTACTAATTGATCTTTGTCTTTGGACATATTTTCTTACTTTCTGTTGCCTCTGTTGATCTTACACTCCTTCTATCTCAGTTTGTCTTTTCATACTTTGACATTTCTCATTCTAGACACTAGCGCTCAGCCAAGATGCCACCGCCAAGTGCCCCTGACCTATTTGTAATTTGTTAACATATTTTGGGTCATTTCTAGCCATTTGGACATCTTATATTTTTGGTAGTCGGCCTTTTTTAGCGATAATTACAAAATTCAAGCAATGAAATCATATAAATCTATACAATTATGTGATCATAATAAAGGACCAAGCACTAAGCATTAGCTATCTCTACCTAAGTTTGCATTCAAAGACCATTACATGAGCACTCAAGAATTTATCTAACATCCACACACAAGGGCAAGGAACTGATACTTATGCATACACGCATAGGAGGGGAAGTTCATTATTTCATGCACACATCTATTTGCATAGTTTACATCTAGCTACTTGTTTGCTATCAAGTGTGACACACACAAGAGCCACCTAAGGAATAATTCCGCACACACACATAAAAATACATTGGGTTTGAGATGTAGGGAAACACTCAATCGTAAGTTCACTTTGTTGACAAGCAAGGACAATACAATCCCCTCATTTACATTATTTTATTTTTGGGATTTGATGCATTTTGGGGTTTTGTAGGTTATTTCTTCATTGCAGGTTACATACAACATCTGTGAACTTAGTGTGACAATACTAGTGGAAAACAATGAAGTAAAATGAACATCTCGTGACCCAACAAAACTGGTTTTTAGAGCTTCTGAGCAGTCACAGGTGCCTAGAACAGGTTTACAGCACCCCAGACCCTCCATAGGTGCTCCAGTCCAAGTAGACCTTGTGGTCACAAACTTTTCAGAGGCTTGGTGTGACACTTTCCCTCTTTCTGTTTATCAGTTCGTCACTTTGACACAATCCATAATTAATTGTGAATCAGATAAGTCATTCTATCTCTTCATTTATACTTAGGGGGTTTGAATCTAAATCTTTTATTTTTTTTGGGTCAATTCTACATTTCATTGCTTATTCATTTACTACTACATTACAATTAGACTTAGGCATTTATAAATTCTATATTTTCTTACTCATTTGGTGAACCCGTCTCATTTAAACACTCTAGGATCCCCATTTTTTTTGTCTCTCATGGCTCCTAAAATTCCTTTGTATGAGTTACTTTAAATGCACCCCAATTGCAAGTTTTTTTTGAAAAGATCCCTAGACACCATATATCTCCCTAGAGATACATCGCCACATCAAGTGAGTGCTATTTTTGATCGTCTATCTAACGATACTAGACTTTGTGATCCTCCATCTAATCAACCCATTTTGGAGTCAATTCAAGCTTTGCATTCTGTATTTCAAGACAAATTTTAGGCTATATAATTCATAATTACATCTCTAAGATCTAAAATCCAATATTTAAAGGATGTTTCTCAGGTTCATGCTAGTTCTTCTTCTCATCCTCATTCTATGTATTCTACATGTGCTCATATCAATGATCCTCAAGTATTTCCATTACCGGATCCTCTCACGTTTGATCGCAAATCTAAGCAACATGATATTCTTACTGAGCTCTTTAGTCATTAATTAATCTTTTTTCCATCTACTCGTGGCTATCCTCCTTATCTCCTTGCTAAATATAAAGGTCTTTGATATTGTAATTATCATCGAATCAATGGAAATAATGACATTGAATGCTATGCTCGACAATGAAGAATCAAACATCTTGAGTGTCAAGGAATTATCTCATTCATTGTAAAACATTCTTTTGCATGCCCATCTAAAAATTATATATCTAAATGGGATTAGAAATTTTCTCCTTCTATGCTCAATGAGCATCATGCCACCACTTCTAAGGTGCCTTCTTCGGTCAGTCAAGCACCTTCTATTTAACCCATTCCTACTAAGCAATCACCTCTTAAGGTTCATCTTCCATCACCTTCTCCTACTAATTCATCTACAACATTACCGAGTCAAACCAAGAAACCTCCTCTAAAGATTGGTACAACTCCTACACCTCTCAATTATTTTTTGGCGTTACCAATTCCAAATAAGAAACCACCCACTACGCAAGGACCAAAAAAACTTTAGTTGTCCTCTTTTGAATTCTTCTTCTCAAGGCACCTTCACCATCACCACTTCAGCTCCAATCACTTTTGTTAAGGAAAATACTCCTTACATTGATCCGCTTAGTGTTATTGACTAGATCTACATCACTTACATACTTTGGGGGCATCAAATCTTCTCCCCCCTTACATTGCTATCATCCCATGCACTTGATTGTATCAAGTCATTATCCAATGATGCACTCTCATGATTTGGTTCACATTTGAATGTTGAGGGCATATTATATGCATGAGCCTTAGACACTACACACTACACACTACACACTACACACACTACACACTACACACCACACACCACACACCACACACCACACACCACACACCACACACCACACACTGGTGTGTCTCCTTGCGGCAATGATTTTTGTGAATAAGAAATATGGGTCTCTTTATTTGTGTGTTGACTTCATATGGTTGAATAAGGTAACAATGAAGAACCATTATCCTCTTCCCCATATATACAATTTTATTAATTATATGTGGGGAGCAATATTTTTCTCTAAGATAGATCTAAAGTCAAGATACCATCAGCTATGTATCGCAGAAGAAAACATCCATAAGACAACTTTTTAGACTCGATATGGGCATTATGAGTTTACAATAGTTCCTTTTGGTCTGGAGAATGCATATGTAGTATTTATGATCCTCATGAATAAGGTTTTAAGGAACTTCTTGGATAGGTATTTCATTGTGTTTCTAGATGAAATTTTGATTTATTCCTGCTTGATTCAAGAGTACCATGAGCACTATAGATAAGTATCATAGGTTTTGAATGAGCACCATTTATTTGGGAATTTAGAGAAGTGTTCATTCTTTTAGACTGAGATCTGGGGCACATTACCACAGGAAAAGGTATATTAGTAGATCCCTTGAAGATCCATGTTATCATTATTTGGTTAGTCCCCACCACTGTGATTGAGGTTATGAGCTTTATGGGATTAGTTGGTTATTACTTCCAATTTTTTTAGAATTTTTCTAGGATTTCCAATCCTATCAATTCCCTTCAGTGCAAAGGGAAAAAGTTTTGTTGGTCACAGAAGTATGAGAATGCATTTCAGCTGGCCATGATGTGGTTGAATACCGCACCCATCCTCGTAGATCCAAATCCTTTAGTTGACTTGTGTTTTAAACAAATGCACTTATAGAGGGAATTGGAGTAGTGCTCATGCAAGAGCACCGCGTCATTGCTTTTGAGTCCTGTCGACATTAAAATTTTCTTCCGTAATTTCTATTTCATTAATGTATGTATTAGGAATAGGATGTTGTTAAGTATAATTAGTAGTAGCATCTGATAGAAGATAACGGCGCTGCCAGTACGACACCACCAATAATGTATAGTATGGTAATAGTCAAAAGTACAATAGGAATGTTGTGGTAAAAAGTAAATATTTATCGTAAGTGGTCCGGTAATGTTAAAATGTCAAAGTTGGGGTAAGTAGAGAAGTAGGGTCTACATGATTAGGAATTAGAAATATTATATTGGTAATAAGGACAAGGAGTGAGGTCATAAATATTTTGTGTATTTTATTTGTAAAAAGTCTAAAAATGTGGAACCCATGTGAAATGATACGGTTTATCTTATCTTAAAAGATAAGCTAACATGTACAGATAAGAGTTAAGGTATGGAATATGATTCGTCAGAGTGGATTTCTTATCCTATCTTAGAGATAACATGGATAAGCCTAGAAGTCTATAAATAAAGAGGCCACCCCCCCTCATTTAGCATAGAAGGAAGTAGTGATAAATATTGTATGAGTAAGTGTGTAAAGGAAGCCATCATTTTGAAGGTGTGTTAAAGAAGCCATTAAGAGGTATAATTGTGAAGTTTCTCCCATAGTTATTGTTGGAAGGCAAGTGAAGTCAGCAACACTTGAAGTACCTCATGGGTGAGATTGTAACAATTTCATGTTAATATTATAATTTATTCTGATATTTCAGATTTATCATCATTCCTTCTTATCCTAGTTTATGGTATTCATGTGTTATGTTTGTTGTTATGTTTCCAGATTACATCCACCAAACTAAATGCTGTGCATTAGTAAATAATCATAGCACGAGGAGTTCCCGGTGAAGAATTATCATAGTGCCGAATTTGATGATGACATTTTGGTTCCGTTGCCAGGACCATTCCTCGTTGGTGGATTTTCTGGAGAGATATTCCCCCTTAGTCAGAAAACATTTGGAGGGTAACCTTGTTTTTACTGTGCATAGTAGTTACCATGATAAAGTCACTTTTTACCGTGAATAGTATTTACCGCAGTGAAGTCACTTTTTACCGTGAATAGTATTTACCGCAGTAACTTCACTTTTTACTGTGAATAGTGTTTACCACAGTAAAGTCAGTTTTTACCGCAGTGAGTCAATTTTTACCATAGTTTACTGTGGTCATTTCTATTTTACTGTAGAAAGGTGTAAATTCACTTTCTATTATAGTGATTCCAATTATTTGTGCACATAAGTCTTGTTGATTGTACTTGTGGGTTGGTATTTCATGGTGGTTACTTTTGAAAATGGGGAAGATTCCTATTTTTTCAGCCCAATCTAATGAAGATGCTTCCTCTTTCATTCAAGAGTTTAAACGATCTTGTATTTGTAATGGCCTCATAAGAAGAGAATAATGGACTGAATTTTTTCCTACCTTCTTGGATGGTTCAGCACTTAGGTGGTTTGAAACACTAGGTGATAATGTGAAAAATTCATGGGATTTATTAACTGAAAGTTTTCTTGAAGAATTTGGTGAACAACAGAAATATGTAAATCTCATGATCGAGATCACAAAGCTAGCCCAAGGAGAGAAGGAGAAGATAAGAGATTATCATGCTTGTGTTCTAGAGCTAAGGATGAAGCTCGATGCCCGGATCCGAAATGAAGGATTAGTGGATGGGTTGATGAATGACATGGATAATCTCCTCTGTAAGCACTTCATTCTTGGGATGAAGCCAGAAATAAGACAACGAGTGAAGTATGACCGCCCAGCCACCATTGAACAAGCAAAGGAGATTGCAAGAAGGTAAGAAAAAAGCATGGAAGAGGATCCCAAAGAAATTGTTGCTAAGGTAGAGCCTATACCAACACCTTTGGTCTAGAATCCACAACCACTCTCAGTGAGCACAAATCTTTCTCCTAGTACATCTACTGAGTATGAAGATCTGCTCAAGAAGATGGGTCAGTTAACTATTAATCTTCTTCAAGGAAAAGAATTTAGTTCTCAGGGAGGAGATAGAGGTCCAAAAAGAAATATTTTTGAAGTTGTATGTTATGGTTGTTATAAAAAGGGTCATTATAAGTATAATTGTCCAGATAGAGCTTCTACATCTGGTACAAAAGATAATGATAAAGGAAAAGCACCTGTGAATTCTTTTGACGTAGTAGATAAGAGCATAAATAATGAAGTAGATGTGTTTGTAACAAAAATAAAGAAAGAAAAAGATAATCAAGATGGAAATGATCCTAAGAAGATGAAAGGAGAAACTAGTAAGAAACATAGGAGAAGAAAGTTGGGTGTGCAGGATTTTCTGATTTCACAGGGACAAGGACCATACTCCATCTTAGAAGATCTGTCCAAAAGGCCTGCAAATATTACATATGGTCAATTCTTGGCTATGTCTTCTGAGAAGAGGCGGGAGCTGCGAAGTGGACTCAATGCTCGATGAAGGAAGGAGGTTGAGGTCCCTGTTTTGGAGGTAGAGGCAGATCCCTACGCTCCACAAGCTGAGGTATTATGTAATGGTATTTCAATTCATGATGTCTTAGTTGATGGAGGTGCTGCAGTTAATGTAATGACTGAGTCTGTAATGAATATGTTGGGTTTAAAAATTGATCGCCCCTCAACACTTATGTTAAGGTCATTAAATAAGGGAAAAACTAAACCAGAAGGTGTAGTTTCAAATGTGCCAATATCTGTTATGGGTGTTGTATGTGTGGTAGACTTTCAGGTGATGAAAAATGGTACTGTTGCGTACCCAATGTTTTTGGGAAGACCATGGCTAAGGAGAGTTCATGCAAGAAACTACTGGAATGAAGGCTTCATGACACTTGGACGTGGTAGAGAGAGGGTGAAGATAAATGTGAACCCTTGGCATCATAAGGCAGAACCTGTCGATTCAAGTGATGAAACTGATGATTGGACATGTTCTGATTACTCTAGTACCAATGAAGTGGACACTGAAGATGAAGAAAGTGAGGTTGATGTGTCAGTCATGGATATCCTTCCAGTCACACCAACTCATGACCCCATAAAATTATCTGAAGAAGAAATTGATGATCATCTCCAACAAATAAAGATTGGTGATGTTGTGATAGAGAGTGAAAAGGAATCCTACCTCTAGCTCTTTCGAAGGTACATACACATATTCACTTTTGATTACAAGGAACTCTGTCAAGTAATTTGGGTAGAACATTCTATTGAGCTGGTAGATGGTGCTAAGCCCATAAAACAAATGCCATATAGAATGAATCCTAATTTTTCCAAGACTGTAAAAGAAGAAATAGATAAGTTGCTTGATGCAGGATTCATATTTGCTGTGGAGAATTCAGAATGAGTTTCTCCCATTGTGATCTCAATAAAAAAGAATGGGAAGCTACACATTTGTGTTGATTACAGGAAGCTCAATAAGGTAACAAATAAGGAACATTACCCTCTTCCATTTTCAGATCAGATTTTGGACGAAGTAGCTGGCCAGGAGTGCTAAAGTTTTGCTGATGGATATAGCGGCTACAACCAAGTTCGTATAGGAGAGAAAGATCAGCTGAAGACCACGTTCACCACTCCTTGGGGAACGTTTGCTTATAGAGTTATGCTTTTTGGGTTGTGTAATGCTCCTGCAACATTCCAACATTTGATGAATAGGGTGTTCAAACCCTACATTGGGACCTTCATCAGAGTATTTCTGGATGATTTTTGCATATATGGGAGCAAGTTGGACCACCTGCACCAGATGGAGACATCATTTCAAAGGTTAGATGAATCACAAGCCTCACTAAACCCTACAAAGTGAGTCTTTGGATGTTCTAAAGGCGTTTTGTTAGGGCATGTTGTATCCAGAGATGGTATTGGTACTGATCCAGATAAAGTTTCAAAAATTAAAGAGTTACCATTTCCTATGAATAGAAGTAAGTTGAGATCATTTTTAGGCCATGTGGGTTACTATAGAAGGTTCATCAAGAATTTCTCAAAGATTACACAGCCACTAACCCAGTTCTTGAAGAAGGATGTTACTTATGAACCAGGAAATAAGGCGCATGAAGCTTTTGAACAACTGAAGGAAGCCCTGCTGTCTTCACCTGTTCTAAAGAGTCCATATTGGAGCAAGCCATTCATTGTGTGCACTGATGCCTCAGATGCAGCACTAGGAAGTACATTGAGCCAAAAGGATAAAAATGGGAATGAACATCCAGTTTACTTTGGGAGCAGACAAATGAGTAGTGCTGAGGTAAATTATACAGTAACTGAAAAAGAGGCTTTGGCTATCATTTTTTCTGTAAAGAAGTTTAGGAATTACTTGCTAGGGAAAAAATTTCTAGTTGTAATAGATCATCAAGCTCTGAAATATATTGTAAATAATCCTAACCCATTAGGGAGGATAGCAAGATGGATAATTTTGCTACAAGAATTTGAATTTGATATTATAGATAGGCCAAGAAAGAAGCATGTCAATGCAGATGCACTCTCTCGAGCCGATGATGGTTTAGGTTCATCTTGTGATGATGATGATTTCCCAGATGCAACATTGTTATCCCTTGACACAATCCCTAGTGAATACATAGATATTTGGAATTATCTGAATGAATTCAAGTTTCCTGATGGTGCCAATGCAAAGACTAAGAGGAAGATTACTCAAGCCAGTCGTCCATATTCTATTCTGCATGGAGTATTATTTCAAATAGGACCTGATGGATAGTACAAGAGGGAAGTTGGACATGATCAAGGGAAGGAGCTGATAGAAGAATTCCACAATGGTACATGTGGAGAGCACTTCTCTAGACAACTTACAGCAAGAAGGATCTTGGATGCAGGTTATCACTGGCCCACTCTTTTTAAAGATTGTTATAATTATTGTAAGACTTGTGATATTTGTTAAACACATGGTAACCGTAAGACTTCATCAGCTCCATTATGTCTTATTCTTCCACTTGGTCCCTTTGAAAAGTGGGGAATAGACATTGTAGGTCCACTTCCAACTACCCCACGCCAAAATAAGTATATTGTAGTTGCCACAGATTATTTAACCAAGTGGGTTGAAGCTAGGCCATTGAAAGCAGCTTCCATGGATGAAGTGGCAAGGTTCATATATGAACGCATTGTCACCAGATTTGGTTGTCCATCATAAATTGTAACAGATCAAGGAAGCCACTTCATTAATGAGGTGGAAGAGGCCCTAGTCAATAAGTTTTCTATTAAGCATAGGAAGGCAACAACATACAAGCCAAGCACAAATGGACAGGTGGAACGAATTTTTTTTGTGTTGTGTCAAATTCTAGCAAAAGATGCAGCCTTGCAGGTACATAAGTGGGATAAAAGGATTCATGCAACATTGTGGGCATATAGGGCAACATCAAAGTCAGCAACAGGATACTCCCCATTTCAGTTGGCTTATGGCATTGATCCAGTTCTTCCTATTGAGTTTGATATTCCCACTGTGAGAGTTATGAAAAATGAAAGGATGGATGAAAGTGATTCAGTAAAAGAAAGGTTGGTACATCTTCATTTGCTAGAGGAAATGAGGGAAATAGTGAAGGATACAAGCTACAAGAAGAAAATGAAGAAGAAGGAATACTTTGATCAAAAGATCCATTGGTCTCCATTTCATGTGAATGACTTGGTCCTAGTATATGATTCAAGATACAAAAAAGAAGACGAAGAAAATTTCTTCCAAAATGGATGGGGCCCTATAAAATAGTAGCTGTGTATGAAAATGGTACGTACCGACTGGAGGAATTAGATGGCACCCCCATTACGAAATGAGTTAACCACGACAAGTTGAAGATTTTCCAAGCACCAGAATAGTCTACTCCGAGGACGGAGTAGAAGCTAGGAAGGGGGAAGATGTCGACATTAAAATTTTCCTCCGTAATTTCTATTTCATTAATGTATGTATTAGGAATAGGATGTTGTTAAGTATAATTAGTAGTAGCGTCCAATAGAAGATAATGGCGCTGCTAGTACGACGCCGCCAATAATGTATAGTACGGTAATAGTCAAAAGTACAATAGGAATGTTGTGGTAAAAAGTAAATATTTGTCGTAAGTGGTCCGGTAATGTTAAAATGTCAAAGTTGGGGTAAGTAGAGAAGTAGGGTCTACATGATTAGGAATTAGAAATATTATATTGGTAATAAGGACAAGGAGTGAGGTCATAAATATTTTGTGTATTTTATTTGTAAAAAGTCTAAAAATGTGGAACCCATGTGAAATGATACGGTTTATCTTATCTTAAAAGATAAGCTTACATGTACAGATAAGAGTTAAGGTATGGAATATGATTCGTCAGAGTGGATTTCTTATCCTATCTTAGAGATAAGATGGATAAGCCTAGAAGTCTATAAATAAAGAGGCCACCCCCCCTCATTTAGCATAGAAGGAAGTAGTGAGAAATATTGTATGAGTAAGTGTGTAAAGGAAGCCATCATTTTGAAGGTGTGTTAAAGAAGCCATTAAGAGGTATAATTGTGAAGTTTCTCCCATAGTTATTGTTGGAAGGCAAGTGAAGTCAGTAACACTTGAAGTACCTCATGGGTGAGATTGTAACAATTTCATGTTAATATTATAATTTACTCTGATATTTCAGATTTATCATCATTCCTTCTTATCCTAGTCTATGGTATTCCTGTGTTATGTTTGTTGTTGTGTTTCCAGATTACATCCACCAAACTAAAGGTTATGCATTAGTAAATAATCATAGCACGAGGAGTTCTCGGTGAAGAATTATCATAGTGCCGAATTTGGTGATGATAGTCCCACGAGCTCAAGGAAAAGGAACTTAATTACCCCACTCATGATCTTGAGCTTGTAGTAGTAGTAAACATGTTGGTTCATTGGAGGAATTTTCTATTAGGAAGGACCTTTGTATTAAGGATAGATCATTTGAGCCTTAAAAATATTTTTTCTCAGCCCAACCTCAACGTCTGACAGTGGTGTTGGATGGAGTTCCTCTGTGAGTACAACATGGACATCTAGTACATCAAGGGGAAGGATAATGTTATCACATATGGTTTGAGTATACATTGACATGAGATTACTTCCTTGACATTACGATTAGATCTCATAGGTAGGATACTTCAACATCTTCCAGGTGATAGATTCTATGAGGGTTCTAGTGAGATGGTTAATTCTCAAGGGCCTTTACTGGGAAAGTACATAAGGTACACATTGGATTTAGATGGTCTTCTTTGGTTTCAAAGATGCATCTATGCACCTAGAGAAGGTGATTTACGTAGGTTTTTTCTTTCTAAGGCACATTGGGCACCTTACTCAACCCATCATGGGATTAAGAAGATGTATGCGGATTTGAGATAACTTTACTTTTGGTTAGGGTTATGCTGTGATATTGCAGATTTCGTAGCCCACTGTCTTGAGTTCTAGATGGTGAAGGCTGACTATTCCCATATTGAAAGTCTTCTCTACTCTCATGATATTCTAGAGTGGAAGTGGGATGTGGTTTCCATGGATTTTATTGTTGTTCTTCCCACTTCATCATTTCATCATGATGCCATCATGGTGACAATGGATAATTTTACCAAGGTTTCCTACTTCTCTGTGATGAAGGTATTGTATAATGTGGTTGTCATTGCACAAGCATTCATGGATGTAGTAAGATTACACAGTATACCTAGGATGATCATTTTTGATCATTGATCACTTTACACTTCTATTTTAAACCTCTTTTTAGGAAAATTTGGGGACTCAAATTAGTTTCAATTCAACATATCACACTCAGATAGATAGGTAGATAGAGGAGTGAACCAGGTACTTGAGGAAATGCTTCATATGTATATGGTGGATCAATAGACAAAGTGGGAGCATTACCTATATCTATTCAAGTTTTTATTGTAACAATAATTTTCATAGCTCCATTGGTACGAAACCTTATGAAGTTTTGTATGATAGACATTACAAGAAACCGTTGAGCTGAGATAGATTAGATGATAGCATTATTATTTGTCTTACATATCTTCAGGATATGAAGCAGCATGTTATTCTTATCCAACAAAATTTAGAGTAGGGTTGTAGGCTCATGCATTCCAGAAGGTGTATGTTGACACGAAGAGGGTATAGTATCACTTCTAAGTGGGTGACAAGTTTTTTCTCGGGTTACATCCGCACAAGATTTTGATCAGTTATGAAAAGGGATCTAAGTTATCCCATCATTTTCTTGGGAATTTTGTGATCTTGGAGACTCTTGGTCCAGTTTCCTATTGCCTAGCTCTTCTGCCATGCCTATCCTTGTATACAACATGTTTCATGTATCAGTGTTGCGGAAGTATGTTCCAGATACAAATCATGTTTTGGGTTGGTCATTATTATAGGTGGAGACCGATGGTCATTATTATAGGTGGAGTCTGAAAGTCATTGGACTTTAAAGCCATGTGTATTATGGAGCATAAGAGATTGGTCCTTTGGGAGCACGATTTGGACTAGGTAAGGGTTCAATGGGACAGATATGATAAGACTACATCTACTTGGGAGAATGCAACACCATTGCACTCCTAATATCCTTACCTCTTCCAGTGAGTTCCCAGAGGAATTAGAATCCTAGGGGATGGGGATGTAGTTCCCACATTTTTCATTATTCTCATTTTGATTGCGATTGAATAACTATATCTATACTATCACAATGACATGGAAATTATTGATTATTTTGTTATTTATATGATGTTGTTCATGATATCACATTGTTAGCATTAAGATGCTAACTCTTGTTTATAGGATGTCTATGGGGCACATGATTCCACTATTCATTTATCAAATATTATGTTATGAGGATAATATCACGAGTTATTATGGACATGATTTTGTATTTATATTGGATCCATATTTGATGTATGATGTTATATCATTTCATTTAGTGGATAATTCATGTTATGATATATTGTTGGTTTAGCATGAATTGTATGGACGTTGATTTTGATGCATATGATAGTGTCATATTTTGTTATCATATTGGGTGGATATGAGGTTGCATTGAGTTTGCAGGTGACATGAAATTAATCATGAGAATAACGTGGGATTTATGGAACATATGCCACTTAGCACAAAAGGCCTAATGCCAAAACTTATTCTTCTTATCGATTATGACATTCCTTCTCATGTTGTTTCATGTCGTGTTTGCTTTGGTTTAAATTTGTTAGCCTTAATTTTCATTTTATCATGGCGATAAATTATTATATTTCTTAGCTACTTGTTTATTTCTTATGTTTCCTCATTTTATTATTAGCTAATGTTAAATGTTACCCATTTTCATGTGCTTATAATATCTACTTTTAGTTTTGGGACGATGTGTTGGGTTAGGTTGCATTAGGCCCTCTAATCATAGATTAGGTGAGTCCAATTTCCCCTCCTAAATGCCACATTTTTCCCAAATTCAGGTTTGGGAAAAATGTGCCATTTAGAAAGGGGAAATGATAAGTAAATGACCTCATTTTAATGTAAAATATTCCCTAACCACCATCCCTATGGGTGGGTGGGCTAATTTCAATGCAAATGAGGCCCATTGGTTCATTTTCCACTCACCACACACTTAATACTATAGGAACTTTGATTTTGGGAATGTATGGGATTTTGGGAAATCCTCTCATGGTTTATTTGGGCTAATTTTAATTTTCCCTTCATTTTATTTTGTGGAATTTTTGTGGCAAGGGGATTGGATTTGATTTTTGTAAAGGGTGACATTTTTCACCCTCTCATTTCTTGTCTTGGGTGGTTTCTCTCCTTGTTAATCCCTCATGTCCTTAGTGATGGGGTTATTTTTTCTTAATTTTTTTTGGGTGGAAAGATTTGGAAATTCAAGGAGCCTTGAAATATTTAGGAGATATTCTTGGATTTGGCTTGTTTTAGTGTAAGGTAGGATCTTGAAAACTCCTTGTTTTTCTTTGTTGAAATTTTACATTTGAAATGTTATGTTTTGGCATAAATTATGGTGTTTGAATGTGTGTTGGCTTATCTAGTTTACTCCACCCACCCTTGAGGGTTGTGGGATTTTGGAGATTGAATGCGAAAATGGAGGAATTTCCCCATATTTATATTTTTGGGAACTTCTCTTACATTATTTTTAGGTAGGGAGGGATTTCCATTTAGGTTGGAAATTTATCCCTACCCTTAAAGAAGGAAACTCTACGTTTGAAAAACCTTCTTGGGGGAGAATTTTGGAAAGATAAGGAGAGGATATGGGGAGATAGGTAGATGTTAAATTCATGGAGAGATAAGGGTTATATTACTGTTTTGGCATGGTGTTATGGTTGCACAAAATGGGATTGTCATCTCGTCTTCCCAAGTAGAAACTTTCATTGGTTAATTGTGTACATTTTATGCGTTTAAACCAATTTTTAGATGTGATTGGAATGTGAATTTCTTCCATTTTTCTATTTGGGTGTGTTGCCTCTTTCCCATGGTTGGGGGGAGACTAGCCTACCACCTTGGACTCCTTGGTGGCATGTAATGATGTTATTTGGTTGGGTGGTCAACCAATCATTTCTCTTGTGAATTAAAAATCCTTTCATTGTTGTTTTGGAGATAGATGGAGTTGCCTAGATGATCTAAAGTTTTTATTTTGGAGTTGTAATAAAAATTATGTTTTTGAGCCAAAAATTTGGCTTGTTGTCTCCTCTTGTGAGGGGGGCTTGTAGTGCTTGAATTTTATCATATTATTTCATTATGAAAAGGAAAAAATTATTTTGTTATAGTTGTTTGGCATGCAAATTGAATATTTGAAACCATGGCTGGATATGTTGTTGCAATTATTAAGGGTTAGTTAAAGTTGCAGGTTATAAAATAACTCTTTTTAATATCTGATTTCTATATTCATATTTTGGAATGAAGAATTTATCTTAATAAATGAAGAACTAATTAAATGTATGCAATGAAATTATCCTCCTCTTCTTGCTTGAAATTTTGAAATAGTAGCTCCATTATGGTAGTGTTTATCCTGTGTAAATAGAAAGGAAATAACAACTTCAATTTGGTAGTGTTTATCTTGTGCAAAAGGAAAGGAAATTATATGCATTAATTTTTGTTGTTTATTACCATTTTGTGTTTGAAAAAAAGGGGTTGTTGTTTAAATGTAAATTTAATATTCCTTACTTGAATATTTACTCTTGTTCTAAATTTAATTATGAATTTTTAGTGGATTTTGGTTTAAAAACCAACAATGTATTCTTGATTATAAGCTTGAAAAAAATCTCTCTCTTTGTGTATATTTATTTAATGTATTATTGTTCAAAGAAACCTTCTTATACTTGATTCTATCTGCTTATCTAACAACATTGACTGTGTTTAGAAAACATACATACATACATACATACATACGTATATAATTTACAATGATGCCTTCCTACTAAACAAGTTAGCAAAACTTATTATGAATCTAGGTATTACCGAAATGAAAATGTAAATGTGTTTGAATTAAATAAGTTAAAGCTTTTTTTATAAATCTGGTTGTTACCAAATAAGCTATTTTTTCTTGCTCTCTCATACATACATACATATGTTATTAATTTTAAAGAAAATGAAATTTATTGTGGAAAGGCCATATATGAGAAGATTGGAATGTTGTTTTTATATTTAAAAAAATTAAGTGTGGGGGTTCCAGAGTAGGGAGACCGGTTGTCCCACCCGTCCCCACACTCTTTTTGTTACCCATTGAGGGTTGTGGCATATGCCACATCCCATGGATGTGGCATGGGCCACAACTCTCCCCCTTCCTTTGTTAACATGGCCAAGGGCCATCTTCCTATATGCACAGGCCATTCGGCCTATTATATATGCAGTTTCCCATCTTTTGGGCTTATTTTCAATACGGCTATCCCTATCAACTATTATATATATCTATGTATGTATGTATGTATGTATTCATACATATAAAAAGATATATATACAAATACCATTTAAATGAAAATAAACATACTTTATTCTCAAGCCCAATCTAAACTTCTAGAATATATATATATATATATATATATAAACCTATAACATTATAAATATACAATTTTGTAGATCTCTATGATTTGTCATTGAAGAATAAATGAGAAGCTTGATCTTGAAACCTTGATTTCTTGAACTCTTCTTGTTCTCTTCATATTTGCAAAAAAAGATAAACCTGAATGGAAAAGGAGAAAGAAATGAATTAAAACATAGGTTTTGCAAATGTATCCTCACCCTTTCAGATTTTAGATTAGATTTAATTCTACGATGGAGATTAAATCATATCCTAGGGCTATGCTTGAGTGTGCATATAACTTAAGTGATGGGGGTGTTTTAAATTTAGTAGGATGTTTTAATATGGTTAAATCAATTAGTGATTTAGGTTATTCTGGGTGGTTTTAACTTGATAGGTAAATTAAATTTAAATGTCTTAATTTTTATAATTTTCTTAAATTTTACTTGTGGGTTTAATTTTGGAGGATATTTAAATAAATTAAATATTTTATTACTTTGCGTATTATTATTTGAGGTCATGGGCCCATTTTAGTGGAAAAATGGGACCCATGACCATAATGGTGATTTTGGCTTCCCGCAAAACCCTTGATCATTTTTGAAACAATTATAACTTTTTGAACTTTAAAATCTTGAACTTTCCCATTTTTCATGTGTGATAAGTTGTATCACAAGTGTAGTTTTGACCATACTGCCATCATGATAGGCTTATCATTGACGCTTATATTAAAATACTTGTAAATTGTTTAACCCGCAGAAGCGGAGTTACACCAACTCTATGTTGTTTAGGTTTGAAATTGTGTCACTGTAATAACAATGTAAAAATTAATCTAATCCTCCATGTTGTTTGCGATTATGGTTTGGTGCCATTTCTCCATTTGTTGTGACTAATTCGGGATACTTTTGTTATGATTAATTATAACCGCCAAAGAAATAAATAACTTTAAACTAAAATTTATCACCACAATTATTTTTTTTAACTTAATTATTTAGGATGTTTGGCTGTATTTTTTCCATTTTCGAACTTGTGCTAAGTGAGGCATGATAGTTAGTTAGTCAGATCAACCGCTTTAAATCCTATTTTGTGCAAATGTTCACTACTTATTATTTGTGGTTTACTATAGACACCTAAATTTGGTATATATACCCCTTGTTCACTCACATGTGCATACTTAATTTTAATTTAACCTATCCTCTTATACTTAATTCAAAATGCCCATTTATCCCACCAATATTAATCTTCATTATGTTTAATTAATTAATTAATACCCATTACATTGCCTGAATGGACCTTCTATTTAGGATTCTTTTATCCTAAATCCATCCCCTTACTTTTCTAAGCTTTTATCACATCTATTTGTATGCTCTAACTACCCATGGTTTATCCCCAAGAAATCTCATCCCTCCTACATGCTTTAAAGCACTATTCTAACTCTTAAAAACATGAAATCGCGCCAAAAACACAAAAAACTAGCCCATTGGGGAAACTTTCCCTGCAATGTATGGTGACCTAGCCCAGTCAATGTCGACCCTATAAAATTAGGTGATTTCTTTCTATTCTTCAATTAAATGCATGTAATTTCAAGATTTCTTGTGAATTGAGCATCCTTCCTCTCACCTAAGCATTCCTACATGTTCACATACCTTCTAGACATCCTTTCAATGTGCTTGCATCTCTCACAATCATCTGTCATGAGATTTATCACTATATTTGTGTTACTTTGCTTTATATTTATCATATTATTCTTATATTCTATATAGTTAACCTTTTACAGGTTCATATCAATGACACCAACACTTTGAGCTTCGTCAGCAGCCTCCTTTATCAGCTTAGTTTACAGGTTTCCTTTTTCATCCATTCATCCTCGGCTCTATATAATTCTTCTATAGTCACCGTTAACTCACCTAGGTCACCGTCAACCCAAATCCTGTTGTCCAAACATCCTAGCCAAATCACTGTTTCTACAAATTTCTCTGTATCTTCTACTTCAGAATTCATTCTGTAGGTCATCTCTTAGTATCCACAGACCTCTTCTACACTCCAGTTTACAATCAAGATTTTGTAAGCCTACATATTCACCTTATCTTTCTAGATCTACCCTCCCAGGTCACCGTCAACCCAGACCAGGTAACCATTTATAGTTATTACAATCTAATCAGCTTTAGATCGATTTCTATCATTTTCTCATATTCAGTAACACTTCTGTTTCTGCATGCTCTTGATGTTATATCCTTTATTTCACTTTATCTATACAAACAAGGGTTGACATCCACCAAGGAAGTTAGTGCTTCTTGGGTCCACTTTGTTTGAAAACCCCCCATATCATATCTAATCATTTTTCTTTTAGTGATTCTTATTTGTAAGTTTCATCAGCTTATAGTAGTAGGGATCCATCATTCACTTTGCACCCATCTCTATCCACATTACATCTGAGGTAACATAAACCCTCCAAAATTTCTGAGTTTTCTAGTTTCTTTAGTAGCTAGTGCATTAGTTTGATTAGGAACAAGAAACTTGGTAAACATTCCTGGCATGCCTAGTAGGACCACCCTTCAGGTGATCCCTTTCTTTTCTTGCTATATTCTATTTTTTCTTTCTTCTACTAACAGCGTAATGTGGGGATCTTCTTTTCACTTTCTTGCATTTGGATCGATCTCCTTGGATCGATTGTCACTCAAGAGTGCATATAAAAAGGAAAATATATATCCAGGTATTCTCTTATTTTTCCTTATTTTCTCCTTTCTGTATCGTAGTTCCCTTTCATGTGTGTGTTCTCATCCAAAGATCATAATTCGATTTGGTTTTAAAAAGAACCTTTCTTTTCTGCATCCTTCTTGCTCACATAGCTTAAAAAGGGTTCAAATTTCTGCATCACACATTCTATCACACACAACTAAACGTCTCACATCTAAATCAAACATAAAAAAATTCCCTTATCTAGTTTAGTGATTGGGATTTCATCACCCAATAAGGAGCCACCCGAGACTTCCCTGGCCATAACGTATTTGAAACCAGACATAGTTTTCCTTCTCCTAAGTACCCATGTTATCCATCCCCTTTTCTTTTTCACACATTCATAATTAAATACATAATAAATAATTATTTTCTTGACTTTTCTCATTTAACATGGAACAAAAATTTTCCTTGAACAATTCAGGAAAAAAATATCCACCATGACCAATATCCCATCCAAATGGGTTGCTTCTAGTTCTTCTTCTAGTCCCATCTATGACTTCTTACGTCATAAAACTACCACCACTCAATCACATTGAGCTTTAGATCCCATTCCATCCCTATCACCTTTTATCATCCCTTCTTCATCACACATCATCATGCCTACCCAACCTCTTAACATCCCCATCCCCTAGGTATCAAATATTCACATTCAATTCTAATCACCTCATCATATTCTTACTTCCCAAAAACCAATCCAATCTTCACCACCTAAAATCTTGAGACAACATTTTCCCAATCCATCACTAGAAAATTCATCTTCACCCCTACACCATATCAATTCAACCCATTTTCAATCAACAACATACACCAGACACCTCCCTCCATATCTATCTTATCCACCTCATCATCTAATCCCATCCTATAGATTATCCCTACGCCTTCTCAGGGGCTATCTAAACATCACTCATACCTATTATTACTCTACCTACCACCTTAACCTCCAACACTTCTTTTTCCTCTACATATAGTCCTACTCTTACCACATTCACATTATCATTATCCACCCCCGCCTCTTTATCTGCATTTATAATACCTATACCATTACATCTATCTCTTCCACACACACATGTCACTACAATTATTTCTTCCACATACAAATCCACCCATGGATACCTTGACATCATTATCACATAATTATTTACCAATGCCCACATCATCCATTTCATCTAACTCTTCCACATCTAATCCTCCGACATCTACCATTCATACATCTACATCCCTCATCATATCTTCTCAATCTACATCCACATTTGCAATGCCTCTTGGAACACCTAATACAAAACAAAAAGGCATTCATACCTCTTCCACAGAGCCTCGAATTCCTACATACACCCATCTATAACCTACATCATCTCCTTCTCACATAGATGTAATCAATCACATCATTCAAACACCCCTTTATATATCTATATCCACACCTCCTCCTATAATTGATTCCACACCCATACCTACTCCATCCACTACATTAGGTTTTATTCCCCCATACACATCTATTCCATTATTTCCCATCATCCCATCCTTAGAACCCATATCGGTTCCTCTTTTTGTGCTCTTTCCTACACCTACCACATCGAATATCGTGACCACATATCTATTTATCTCCCTCTTCTTCTACACCACCTTCATCATTTTAACAATATTGGAGAGAAATTCAACCTGCAAAAACTATAGGTGACCCTCCTATCTCATCCAAACAACCAGACATCCCTACGTCTAGCTCACCTTCAACCTCCCTTAGAATTAGTCATGCATAAACTACTTCCTTCATTAGCCACCACACCATCATTATACCCCCCATTAGAGATCATTTTTATTCCTCCCAAGGGTGCTTCCTCACAATCCAAATCCAAACCCCTTGGTACTTTCCCTCAAAATTCATTTTCATGGCCTCATAAGAAATAAACGGTCCTCTAACCAAGACCAAATCTACATCATTCATTTTGAGGCTATTTCTATATATCCTAGGCCCACCTCCTTCATCATGATCAATCAACCAATCCAAATCCAAACAGTCAGATTCTCTCATAGGATAAACTTCTTCATCGTAGATCACCTCCACCTACCAATCAGTTCAAGCATAAATCATCCACCACCGTGTCTTCTTCTAGTCCACCCTCACCTTGGAGTAATCCACCTTAATCCTCTACATCTGCACCATCTCACAAGACCTCTCCTGGTGCATACATCGAATCATATGTGGAGGTCATACAACATCTACTTAAGAATTCTTTCATCACGCTTCCTCAAATCATATCCTTTGATTCAGAATGTCCAAAGTTTTCTTGGTTTAATTCTCATTGTATTTGTGCCTATCATCATACTCCGGGTCATAACACTAAGAATTATAAGGCCCTTTATACTATTGTCAATGATCTTATTGAGTGATAGGACCTCCTTGACGAGTTTCCTTCTCCATCTACTTCTTCATCTATAGCCCATCTAACTCCTTTTACCGCATCTCCATCCATTCAGCCTCTTGGGTCTCTTCACCTATCCACATCATCTCCTACCACTTCTCTTGATGAGGGTCCCCCTTGTTCATCGATACCATTTTCCTTGATATGTCACCTCTATGATATATTATTATTGTAATACTATCCATCCATCACTGAGGGAAAATATTCCCCTCATTATTGATCTTTTAGCATCCTTCTTTGCATCTTCATCGATTTATGCTCCTACATTAGGGGGACTTATTTATAGGATCTGTCTATTCATGGATTATTTCCTCTTTATATTTTACATTGTATTATCTCATCTATCTCATCCGATCATATGATCATACTATTCATCTCCTCCTCTTATGAACACTTTTGTGGCCATATTGTGCTTCCCTTTCATGGAATACCATGGATTTATTTAAAATCCACTATTGAAGCACATATTTCATAATCTTTATTTTATTCATCTCATATAATCTTGGTTTATCTTGTCCATAATTTTATCCTAAATTCACCGTCAAAGTTGTATTCATCTCTCCCTTGGGGGACCATCTATTCATCTTAGATGCATGTTTCTTGCTTCTTCAAAGGATCGTGCATAGTTTTATTTTTGCTTGTTTATCCTATCCCATATTTCTTCATATCCTAATGCGATGTTAACATTGATGGCCTCATAAATTTATCAAAATGACACTACTCTAGAAAAGAGCCAATGCAATTTTTTTCCCCTAATTAGATTGGGTCGAGAGCCTCTCGATAGGCCTCCCTTGATGGTAAACCATAAGTGGAACCTCTTAATGAATTGCACTAAAGATGATTCTACTACTAGCATGTATACCAAGTGTTCTCATCCATATCTTTAGATCATTCCTCCATCTTATCCTCTTCCATCTCTCATAGTGATGATTTGGAATTATGTGGTCTTCCATCACTTCTTAGATGTGACCTTAAATACGGGCACCACGGATCTTCCCATAGCATATTCCTTATGGATTGGTTCTCCCCCTT
The DNA here is from genome assembly GCA_019776745.2 of Taxus chinensis. NCBI lineage: Eukaryota > Viridiplantae > Streptophyta > Pinopsida > Cupressales > Taxaceae > Taxus > Taxus chinensis. The sequence goes on from CM034151.1 coordinate 697,130,800, forward strand.
TGGTGAGAAATCCATGATCATTACATCCATTACCTTATTGTTCACCTATTGGAACCATGCAAAGGGTCCAAAGTTGTTTCTTGTACACTCATTATCCCCTCTTAAGTGGTCTACATAGCTATTCCCTACTCTTCCCCATGTAAAAATCAAAATTCATGGATGCTCAAATCAAAATCAAATTTATTAAAACCAAATTGATCCCTCGAAGGAAAAATGTTCATGGAAAATAAAATAAAAATAAAAGCATGCAAAATCAAAGTCAAAATAAATAGATTGATCCTTCAAAGAACGACTATCACATATTATTATTTCCATTTATATTATGTATAAAGTAGACCATGCCCTTGAAATATGACTACTATTTTATGTAATTTGAAGGCTTCTTGCATTGATTAACCTTCCATTTTATTAGCATCCTAAGAAAGATTCCTGCATTGATCAGTTTTCTTCTTGCAAACTTCTCGCATTAATCAGTTTTCTCATTCCTCTTCCCAGAGTTGGGGCATAGTTTTAGGGAGAACCACTCTTGGAGAACCCTCTTCCCTTATACAATTACATCTCAAACCCATTTTTCATGTTGACATTAGGTATATGATTTCATTCCATCCATTACATCCTTATGATCTTTTATATAATTGACTATCATTGGTTACATACTAGCATTTACATTGGTCACATGTGTCTTGTATTACTTGGATCCTCTTCTTTTTTACCTCCAATTCATTTGGAGGCATATTTTCCTCACATGCTCCTTAATAGGAAGAAGTGTTCTTTTCATCTATGGGTCTCCACCGTCATGTTATGTTCTATCCTTGATTCTATCACATCTATCTTATCCATAACATACAATAATGTTATATCATCATTTTATCCATACACATGCACATATAAATTAACAATATATCACACACATTTATTTCATCATCACCATCAAATATAAGATAAATAATCCATTACATCATCATCACATCACAACATCATAACATCTAATATAAAAACCATCACCAAAATATCTAATCTAAAAACATCATCATCACATCAAATTAAATTCATCACAATCCATAATAAACAAATAATGATCCATGAAAAAATCATATATCATATATAAATACATCAAAATGTGTATCAGTACATAATCGTCACCCTCTAATGGGACTCTCTCAAAGCATAAATACTGTCAACATCTGTAAATTACATATATAACACTCTCAAATCCTCTCCTCTAGGGGCAAGTATAACACCTTACCCTTGTGCATCTCTTCCACCCTCATGGCCTCCCTTCGCACATCATGGTTGTGATATGCTCTTTGTACTCCTATATGGCTCCACTCCTCATATTGTTGTCCTATGAAGGTGCTCCCAGTACCATAATGTCTTTAGTAGCTTCTCGAACAAGATCCCCTTGTAAAATATAGCTTTGTGGCTATTGTCCTCTCAAAATTTCCCCTCTTTCAAAAGTAAAAAAATTGAAAATTTTGAGTTAACACCTTTTTATGATGTTCTAGTGAAGAGAAAAGTTGAGGAGTTAGGGAAAATTCATGTTTTTTGAGTCATTTAGTGATTTGCGGGTCTGTCGGACATTTTTGTCCCATATGTCCCAAGTTCTGCCAGACCTTTTGTTCCCCGATCGGCCATTTTCCCTCAAAATTTGTTAACTTTCAGTCTGTCAGAACTTTTTGTTCCAAATGCTCTAAGTTCACTCAAGCTTTCTGTTCCCCGATCGTGTCAGCCGCATCGGGCCCTTCACGTACTTTTGTCTTATCTATCCCAAAAGCATCTGTGCATTCTGTCCCCGCTTTTCCCACATCGTGCGCATCGGCCAATTCACTCCGCACCCCTCGCATCCCTCACATTTCTAAGTTCCTAGACTACCCGTGCTCTTTTGGCCCGCATTACCTGCATCGCCCGCGTCGGCCGGATCACGTTTTCACATCCCTCATGTCCCAAATGTACCAAAGACCATCTGAGCTAGTTTTTTTCACTCTTCCCGATGCTTTCCTTTTTTGAGTCGGTGCATATGAATTTAATGCGCATTTATAACCTTCTCTCTCCTAAAATGGCTATTTAATGGGACTACCCTCTACACATTTTTACACACTGCTTACTTGCTGCCATTCGCTCAAATCCTTGCAACTAAGACCGTCTACTCGTGCTCCCATTCCCCTTGAATTTTTTGTTGTGAATTCAAGCTGTGAAGGTTGTTTCTCTGTGCACTGTCAACATGAAGATCAAATTTCAAGGTCAGGAACACGTTTCACTCACTCGAATATTTTGTTCCCGATATCGGGGATAGTGAGGTTCGTCACCTGGATTTTGGTGATTTCTGGAGCAGGTTGACTGACCCTAATCCTTCTCCCATGGCACAAATGATCAACGACAGTGGCCTTGCATTTGTTGCGGGTTTCCTCAATCTCAGTACAGTGTGTCGACACTGTACTCACCTGCGGGGCTCACTTCAACCCTGACACAAATGAATTATCTAATGTGCACGGGGAACTGATCGCCAAACTAGATGTTGCTGCCATTGCTACTGCTCTACGGATCCCAGAAATTGAAAACTCCATTATTATCTCTCAAGCTCAAGCACAGACTCTCTTCGAGCAAGACAATGATAAATACAAAGTGAGGATAGCAAATTCATGGTTGAAGAACCCTAAAAAGGGAGCATCTTGACTTTCCAAGGCTCTGTTTAGGGCTGATTTTAACGAAGAACTGTCTGATTTCATCATCTTGTTAGCTCGTGTCATGGGCTTACCCTCCACCAATGAATTTCACTTTTGGATGTGCCCGCTCATCAACATCATCTGCGAAGGTAGCCAAAACATCAATTGGGCAGAGATCATTTGCATGAATTTGACAGAACAGTTGTCCAATGTGCAACAAACCAAGAAGTTCTATATGACTTCTTATCTTATGTATACCCTAGCAGCATCTCGAGAAATGGTTTGGTTTCACATACATCGAGGGTCAGAAGGTTGAACCCATTTATGCATACTACCCTCAGTTCACCCTTGAAACCAGCAACCATAACTTTAGGAGGGTGAATGATGCTTTTACCATGTACATTGTGAGGCTTCTAGAAAGTGATACTGCTAGAAGATTTTCTGATGAGGCCATGAACCTGATAGCAAAATATGGAGCTTTCTTCATTCAGTTCAGAAGGTTTTCGTATATCAGGTTAGCTGGTTATGAGAACACACCTCTCAAACTCCCTATGTTTTGTAATGATAAGATGGCTTTGATTGAAGTATGCAGGCAATTGGATAAGTTACATAGAACCTGCAGAGACAAGAAAATATCTGGGCTGCATTTCCCCATATCCTTGGGTAATTATACATGTAAAACAACTTTGGATGCTCAAAACATAGAAAGGGCCCTTGCTCCCATCATTGTTCACTTCTTCAGGCCCAGGACCTTTTTTGATTTGAAGAAGTTCATTGAGCTAAATCTCAGAATCAATTATCATCACAGATCAGATACTGAGGACTACTGGGCCAATTGTGCAGATGACTTTGAAGCAAGGCGGAGGCATTATGGCAGATTCTCTCTCCAGCTGATAAAGGAGCTCAATCTATATCAGATTCCTGAAGGGCTTCAAGATGATTATGCAGACCTGTTGTCATATGAATATGATACATTGATCAAGCATACTCCCTTGGAGGATCTAGACTGGTACAAGAGGGAGAAGGATGACTTGGCTGAGATTCTGGCCCCTGTCCTTGTAAGAACCAAGGTCTGGTTTGACAGAAGGGTCTGAGAGCTTAAGAAGAATCCAGGAGAATCTTCCTCCAAAGATACTTCAACCCCTAGGAAGGAGTCACATACACCTAGCTCGGAGGTACCTGCACAAACTCCTCCTCTTTCCTCAAATAAGGAACCTAAATCATCCACCCCTTCTTCATCTACTCAAGTATATCAAAAGAAGGTGAAAGAGGTTAAGCAGGAGCCTATTGAGGAGGATCCCCTGTTAAAACATTCAGAATTACCTTTGGGGCCAGAGAACGTCATTGTTCTCAGTGAAAGTGATGATAGTGAAGTACCAGTCCCTGCAGGAACTTCAGAAGCTGCAATAGATAAAGAGAAGGAAGTGCATAGCACTGAACCTCCAAGTACCATTGATTCCTCTACCAAGAAGCCCCACCTACTCCACTCACATCTCTACTGGAAGCAATAATAGTGAATAATTTAAGTGCCATGAGTTCTCTTACTCTTGGTTCTCTTGCTCCTCCTTCTTCCTCCACTTTTGCATGGGTGCAACCCTTGGTTGATAGCAGGAAGAGGAAGCCTTCTTCTCGATTGACAGGCAAAATTTTGATGTTGTGGCAAGCCTTGTTGGGCACTACTCCTTCTGCTCCTACAAAGAGAGCTAAAACAACTTCAAGGATAGTGACAGATGTCCAAGGCCAACAATTTCTTGAGGTAGCAAAACCTAAGGTTGATAAGGCAGAACAAGATCTACTAGCCTCTGATCTGGAGCTTTCTAGGATTCCAATGGGAGAATCTACCCCTGAGAGTGAGGTACATAACCTCCAGGAAATAGTAACCAGAGTTATTGGGAGAGTAGAAAAAGGTAAACAGACTATAGAACAGCTGGAGGAACAAGCTCAAATTCTTTCTAGCTTCATCAAGTCATTATTATCTAAGGAAAAGGTTTTGGATCCTACCCACTGACTGCCCTTCCACCACCTATGATTCTTAGTCAAGATGAAGTCCAAAGCATTAAAGACATACACAGGTATTCCATCTATGGGAGAGCTATGGAAGCCATGGTGGATGACATGATCATTGCAGGTTTGAATTTCATTGTAGAAGCCTTCAAACTCAATGAGAAGGTGACTAATCTGCAACAAAATCTCTCCTCCGCAATTGGGACCATGGATAAAGAACTTAAACTTTGGAGTAGCTGCATAGTGGATCTTTTCCTGATGGGACAGGCTGATGAAAATATATTGATGGCCAGCAAGGTTTTTGATGATGCCAAAGATAATTTATCAAGGTCATGGGTTTTCAGCGTGGAATGGAAAATAAAAGTTCTGGAGGAGGCTTTAGGAGAATTGAGGAATAGTTGGCAGAAGGGAGAAGCCTTCAAAACTTGTGTTGTATCCGCTTTCAAGGATATTCACTGTCACCTTCACGATGAAACTTCAGGTGTTCCTTTCTCTCTCCAAGAAATTAAAACTCAATTCAGGGCATTTGTTAAGGAAAACTTGTTCAAGGAGGAATCAATTACCAAAGAGAAGATAAAGGATATTTACTCTCTTCAATCTGCTATTGAAGAAGCTAATAAAGAATACCATGCACACACTGAGTTTGATAAGGAGATGGAGAAATGCCTAGGTACTTGGACTCAAGCTACTACCAACACATCAGTTCCATGAGGTAGAGACATAGCGGAAGCATTAAAAAAGTTTAGACAATGGATCCTCAAGTCGGTGGGCCCTCCTCAACAATAGGAAGTTGTTTTCCCTTCCAGCTTCTCCCTTCCTTATTTTTCTCAAATCAGGCTTATTGTAATTAGTAAAGGGTTTTGTGTCAAACATCTCCTTAATTAACATTTTAGTTAAAAGAAGTAGTTACCAAGTGTAACTAATTTGTAAGTTATATAATGGGCTCTCTACGCCATTCATGGGGGCTGGAACTTGGTTTATTTTTGAAAGTGTTAAGGAGTAAAAAAGCAATCAATACAAAAAGATCTTTCTTTCTATGTCTATTTGGTCTTGTTATTTCATTACTATCTTGTTAAATGTTATTGAATCATTTATCTGTGTTACTTCAAGAAGCTTTGTATTCCTGTAGATGTAATTTCTAGAACTTTGTGTCTTTGAAATAACATCTTATTGTCTCAAATGCAAATGGTTCTGTTCCAAATAATTTCATTCTGGCATGCGTAAGGAATTATTTTGTTATCTATATTTCTTGAGAGTGCCTTTCTGCCCCTTCCCACTACTTAATTCCTCTATCCTTTTGTATTGATGATCTGTTCTATTTTAACACTTTCATGATATCTGAGTTCCCCATTAAAACTATACATTGTACATGTGTAAATAAGTTTTTTCCTTTAAATAAGGGAACCTCTCCCATTAAAGAGGAGGGACTTTCTGTCCCCTGACTGTTGTTCTCAATAAAGTCCTTTTTTGACGACCAACAGTTTTTGGCGACTCTGCTAGGGATTCATTTTTTCTTAACGTATTCCAGTTCTATAAACATTTCTTGATCATTCTTTGATCTGGTGACTCTATGTTTTACTCGTGGAAGGAGGGCCCTTGGTATTGAAGATTCTCAGTTTCAGCTTTTGGAGCAGCAAGGTTTCCCTTTTCCTTCAACAGGAAGAAATAGAAGAGCTCATTCAACAAGCACTCCTCCTGTTAAAGATAGAACCCCTGTAGGTGGTATCCCTCCAGAGAAACTCAGCCCTAATCTTTGTGCTTTGATTCTTACTGGTGTTTCATTTCCCCTTCAAGCCATCTTTCCAAGGATGGCAGCCCCATTACCTTGGGGCCATCGTGTTGGGCCTCTCGCCCTTCCTCAGCCTTTGCATGAGTTACCCAGGGGTAACAGGAAGAACTTCCCCAAGTTCAGAGGTGATGGTAAGGTGCATCCTGATGAACATATCACAGCCTTCATAGTTGCATGTGGAGTCCTCAGAGTTGAACATGAAGATGTCTCAGTGAGGCTTTTTGTAGAGACTTTACAAGATAATGCAGCGGATTGGTTCTATCACCTTCCTGCTGGGGCCATTACCAGTTGGACCATGATGAGAACAAGATTTGAGAACCGTTTCAAACCTGCAGAGGACGTACATGCTTTGTTGGCCCAAATTTCTCAAATAAAGAAGGAATCATAAGAACCCATGAGGGAATTTGTGGCTAGATTCAACAAGTTGATTAACAAAATCCCACCAGACACTCAACCTGTAGATCAAATTCAAAAATGTTTCTTCCTGAACGCTCAATTACCTGAAGTTAGCTACGCATGGAGAAGAGCCAATCTCGCAACATTGGCTGAGGATCAGAGACTAGCTGTTAGCGTTGAAGATGATTTGATTATGTCTGGAAAGTTGAAAAGAGACCCTTCTAAATCTAGGCCTTCTTCTTCCTCCTCTTCCACTCCCAGACCTAATACTGATCCATTAGTACAAAAGCTTGCTAATGACCTCATTGCCATCAAAAAACAATTGGCTCAGCACACTCCCTATGCGGATGTTCCAAGGAGGAATTTTCAGCCTAGAAATCATTTTCCTGCTTCTCAGACAAGGCTAGCACTTGAGGGTCCACCCATCAAGGTCCCTGTTAATGCAACCTGTGAGGTTGAAGAACCTGAAGATGAAGAGGTTAATGAAGATTGTGAAGAACTTGAGGAAGAAGCTGATGAAGAGATAGAGGAACTTGAGGGATCTCGAGTTAATTTCTTCACTACATGAGGGTGTTGATGAAGAAGATGATTATGATGAAGTAGTAGCAGATATGAATAGCGAATCATACACTGTCATGACTCAGGAGCAGAAAAATAAATGGGAAAAAGTGATACAGCCCACTAAAAGATCCAAGGAGCATCCCACGACTATCCCTGTTATTGCAAAAAGAGGATCCCCTATCCCCACTACGTCCACATAGAAGGTGAGTTCTGCCAATTCTGCTCTTCCTAATTCTACTACTAAAGTTTTTTCTTCTACAACTCCTAAATTTGACAAACCTAAGATTCCTAGTGATGATAGCCCATCCACCTCTGGATCTTTTGATATCATTGATCACCTTAAAAAGACAAAGGTTCAAATTTCAGAGGTTGAGTATTATCAAACCCATCCTAAAGCTTTTGCCAAAATGGTTCACTTTGTCAATTCTCACTCCAAAACTACCTCTAAAGGCCTTTTACCTACTCCATCCTCTGCACCCCAACCCAATCTGGTAGCTACAGTCACCTCACCTAATGAGAAGATCAAACCATTTTATGTGACCCTTCTTATAGTAGGCCATAAACTCAGCAACTGTGTCATAGATTCAGGAGCATCAGATAATGTAATGCCTGCCAAAGTAGCCCATGCTTTGGGTCTAACTCTCACACGCACTTATGGGTCTTACTATTCCATGGAGAGTAAGGAAGTGCCCCTAGTTGGAAGAATTAAAGATGCACAAGTAGCTTTTGCTACTTTACCTGAGAAAAAGGTCTTGGCTACTATTCTAGTAGCGGATATCCCTCCTTCATATGGTATGTTGTTAAGTAGGAACTTCTGCAAGGATGTGGGAGGAGAAATTCAAATGGATTGGTCACATGCCCTCATACCAGTTAATGGAAAAATGAAGAAGTTGTTGCCCGAGAAGCAATCTGAGTATATTGTACAAAAGACAGATGATCCCAAAGCACAAATACTTTATGAGGATATTGGTCATGGTAACTATATGATTATGTCTCCAGAGGAAACTCAGCTTCCCAAAGAAGTGCTTCATGATCCTAATGGTGTTTGGAATTTAGAATTTGATGGAAGTTGTTCCTCGGCTAGTTCTGGAGCTGGCGTAGTGTTGATATCCCCTGAGGGAAAGGTTCATCCTTTCTCATTCAAACTACAGTTTGAAAATACCAATAATACAATAGAATATGAAGCTCTCATTCTTGGACTTAACGTGGCAAAAAGATAAAGGTGTGAAGAATATTCTAGCTCGTAGAGATGCAGAACTAGTTGTTAAACAAGTCAGAGACCTTTTTCAAGTAAAGAATAGAAGGTTGAAGCATTACAGGAATCAAGTTTGGGATTCTATTGAATTTCTTGATGCCTTCTCGATTGAAACAGTGTAGAGGGAAAAGAACACCAGGGCTGATTCACTAGTTGTCTCAGGATCGTTCCTAATACCTCATCCTGACTTTTCTCAAGATAGGTTTACCATTGAGATGATCCATAGGCCCAATGTGCTTGATAATGCAAGTAACTGGCAAGTTTTCAATGATGATCAACATTTTCTTTCTTTCTTGGAGCTCAGGGAGAACTTTGAACAATTTTACTTCGAAGGGAGTGACAATTTTCCTCGTGAGAGTGTATCTTCCAACGAAGAGGGTGTCAAAGAGGAAATAGATCAAGATGGGTGCATCAAACTTAAGGGTAACAAGATTCCTAAGGGGATGGTGAGTTTAGAGGAATTGTTTGATAAACATGACAGGTATGTTAAGTCTAAGCTTTTGTGGGAGTACAACAATCTGCTAAGTATGAAAAGATTAATATTGGGAGCTCTGCTGACCCTAAGATGGTGAACGTTGGAAAATGTTGTACACCAGAAGAAAAGAAGAGGGTAGTGAACCTCCTAAAGAAGTATAGGGATGTCCTTGCATATTCATATGAGGATCTAAAGGCTTTTCAACCAAAGGAAATGTAGCATTTCATCCCTCTCAAACCTGGGATTAAACCTTTCAAGCAAAAGTAAAGGCAATACAATCCAAAGATTGCTGACACTATTTTTCAGGAAATAAAAAAGTTGCTGAAAGCCAAAATCATCTTCCCTATTCACCATTCGACATGGATTGCCAACATTGTGCCTGTCAGGAAGAAAAATGGTGAGATTTGTATCTGTGTTGACTTCAAAAATCTGAATCAGGATTCTTTGAAGGACAACTATCCTCTGCCCATGATGGATCAAGTCTTGCAAGCTGTTACGGGATCCGAAATGTTGTCCATGCTTGATGGCTTCTTGGGGTATAATCAAGTAGAAGTCAATACCAGAGATCAGCACAAGACAGCCTTTACCACCCCCTGGGGTACTTTTTCCTACAAGAGGATGCCTTTTGGACTCATTAATGCCGGTGCCACTTTTCAAAGGGCTATGGACTTGGATTTTGGAAGCTTGAAAGGGAAATGTATTATTGTGTATTTAGATGACCTAACTGTGTTTTCCAAAACTAGAGCAAATCATTTTCAGCATCTGGAAACAGTTCTCTTGAAATGCAGAGAACATGGGATCTCTTTGAATCCTATGAAATATGTCTTTTGTGTCACAGAGGGAAAATTGTTAGGGCACATTGTCTCTAAAGATGGAATCAAAATTGATCCTGAATGAGTTCAAGCTATTCAGTAGATTCCTCTTCCAACCAGCAAGAAGGGAGTGCATTCTTTCTTCGGTAAGATCAACTTTCTGAGAAGATTCATCCTGATTTTGCAGAGCTAACTTTGAATATCTCCCAAATGATGAAAGGAAAACAAACATTTGGCTGGTTTTCTGAAGGGAAAGAAGCCTTTGAAGGTATTAAAAAGGCTATTGCTAGAACTCCTATCTTAGCATGTCCAGATTTTAGCAAAGATTTTATTATCTATTGCTATGCCACAGATAACACCCTAGCTGTTGTCTTGACTCAGAAAGATTCTAATGATCATGAACTCCCAATTACGTTCATGAGCTACATTCTTAAAAACAATGAGTTGAAATGCACAATGATGGAGAAACATGCTTTTGCGGTGGTTAAAGCTGTCAAGCAGTTTCATTTTTATATTCTTAACTCTCACTCCACAGTACTTGTGCTTGACACAACCATCAAGTCTATTCTCACGCAGCAAGAGTTTGGAACTAAGAGAGGGAACTGGGTGGCGAAGGTTCAAGAATATGATATTGACATCAGACCAACCAAACTAGTCCATGGTAAAGGCTTGTGTGAACTCATTGCTGAAGGAGCTGGCCATGAGTTACCTAAGGATGAAATTGATGTTCCTAATGTTCTATTTCTCAGCTCAATTGATGAATGGTATGCTGATATTGCACATTTTCTCACCTATGGAGAATGTCCCTCTCATTTGACTGCCAAGGAGAAAAGAGCTATCAAGTTAAGATCAGCCCAATATGTATTGTGGGAGAATGCTTTGTTCAAACGTGGGATGGATGGAAGATTTCTTAAATGCGTTGATAAAGAGCAATAGAAGAAGCTTCTTTTGGCTTTCCATGATCAAGCATGTGGAGGCGATTACTCATCTACTGTCACTACTCACAAGATTCTTCATGCAGGATACTATTGGCCTACCTTGTTCAAAGATGCATCAAAGTGGATTGATAAATGTGAAACTTGTCAGACCTTTGTGGGCAGACCTAGGTTGGCTGCCTTGCCACTTAAACCATTTGTGATTGAAGAGCCCTTTCAACAATGGGGTTTAGATTTTATTAGAACACTTAATCCATCTTCAAGTGCTAGACATACTCATGTGTTGACTACCACAGATTATTTTATTAAGTGGGTAGAAGCCATCCCAGTAAAGAGTACTACTTCTGAAGTAGTATGCAATTTTATCAAAGAAAACATCTTGGTGAGGTTTGGTGTGCCAAACAAGATTGTGAATGATAATGCTTCAATTTTTTCTTCAGCTGAGATGATGGATTTCTATTATGGATATGGCACTTCCCTGGCTCACTTCTTCTTATTCTTATCCCCAAGGGAATGAACAGGCATAATCAACAAACAAAAATCTGGTGGCTATAGTAAGGAAATTGGTTAATGAATCTCAGAGGAACCGGCACAAGAAACTTTATGATGCTCTATGGGCAGATAGGATTACACCCAAAAGAGCTATTGGGATGTCCCCTTTTCAAGTGGTGTATGGCATGGAAGCTCAATTACCAGTAACAGTGGAGCTACTAACCTTGTATTTAATGAAGGCCATTTAAGACACCAGCTTCAATGATTCTTTAGATAAAATGATCATGTATCTTCATAAGTTGAATGAAGACAAATTGCAGGTTGCTGATAGAATATCTACTCACCAGCAGAAGGTAAAATATTTGTTTGATAAGAAGGCCAAGTCTAGGGATTTCAAAGTTGGAGACATTGTTTTGCTGTGGGATAAAAGACATGAGCCTCGAGGAAGCCATGGTAAGTTTGATTCTCTTTGGCTCGGTCCTTTCAAAATCAGGCACTTTGCTGGTGAGAATTCTTTCTATCTTGATTACATGGATGGTTCTTCTCTCCCACTTCCTTATAGTGGGCAGTACCTAAAATTGTTTAAGTCCTAGGTGAATAGAAGGTCTTTTGTATATTATGTATAGGGTGTGTTTCCTTTCCCTTTCTTTTGGTGTGTTTTCTTTCCTTGTTGGGGTGTTGTCTTTTGTATGTGTTTGCTTTTGACTCCGTGGCCCAATGGATAAAGCACTAGTCTTCTTCCCCTAGCTTTCAGAGAGTTCTTGCCCTGTCTCATTCTTTTAATCTAGCCAAGTCATCCCCAGAAAGAGCCAGTTGTTGTCCTCTCAAAATTTCCCCTCTTTCGAAAGTCAAAAAATTGAAAATTTTGAGTTAACACCTTTTTATGATGTTCTAGTGAAGAGAAAAGTTGAGGAGTTAGGGAAAATTCATGTTTTTGAGTCATTTTAGTGATTTACGGGTCTGTCGGACATTTTTGTCCCATATGTCCCAAGTTCTGTCGGACCTTCTGTTCCCCAATCAGTTGTTTTCCCCAAAAATCTGTTAACTTTCGGGTCTGTCATAACTTTTTGTTCCAAATGCTCTAAGTTCACTCGGGCTTTATGTTCCCCGATTGCCCGCGTCGGCCGCATCGAGGCCCTTCGCGTACTTTTGTCTTATCTATCCCAAAAGCATTTGTGCATTTTGTCCCCGCTTTTCCCTCATTGCACACATCGGCCGAATCGTGACTTCGCACCCCTCGCGTCCCTCACATTTCTAAGTTCCTGGACTACCCGTGCTCTTTTGGCCCACATTACCTGCATCACCCGCGTCAGTCGGATCACGTTTTCCGTCCCTCATGTCCCAAATATATCAAAGACCATCCGGGCTAGTTTTTTCCGCTCTTCCCGATGCTTGCCTTTTGAGTCGGTGCATATGAATTTAATGCGCATTTATAACCTTCTCTCTCCTAAAATGGATATTTAATGGGGCTACCCTCTACACATTTTTTCACACTGCTTACTTGATGCCATTCACTTAAATCCTTGCAACTAAGACCGTCTACTTGTGCTCCCATTCCCTTTGCATTTTTTTTTGCGAATTCAAGTTGTGAAGGTTGTTTCTCTGTGTGCTGACAACATGAAGATCAAATTTCAAGGTCAGGAACACGTTTCACCACTCGAATCTTCTATTTGTATCTTGTTTCGACTCCCACATCGTCATCCTCATCCCATGGTGCAACCTCCTCCTCCACTAGATATGTTATGACAAGACTCAAAAGCTCCCCATCTAAATCCTCTCTCCTATACAAAATAGGATCACAAGGAACCTTTTGGATGACTCTAAAATGTTGTCACACTCTTCCAAACTAAACGACCTCGATCATCTCCAGCCATCTCCCCTGCATTAACCTTGTCCTCCTCATCCCTACCAACTCCACATCTACACTAGGCCATATAGGGAACACTTGGTATGGCCTCCATCTAACCGAATCGACATCCAACTCCGCAAGCTGATCCACATACCAACATTATCTCCTCTCACTCTTGTCACTTAAGGAATGATCGACCCTCCATCTTAGAAACCCAACTGTTAGCTCTATATTATCTCCTGTGACCAATGGTATCCTTGGTGGCCTAATGACTTCTATATGTTGATACGCCCAATGGTGTAGTAAGAAACCTATATCCAATCCTAAGATCTGTGTTTCCCTATACATGGAAATCATGGTAAACCTAAGCCAATAAGGCAGTACCAAATGAGAACACAATCTGATGATGAACAATATTTGACACTACACTAGCCATTGCCCATGGGAATTGAAATCCACCAGAGTTTGACAAAGCATAATATGACACTGCCATCATCACCATGAAAATAAATTAGCTTTGTGGCACTCTAGCCTTATATCTCAACTCATATGAAAAATCCCCTGAAGAAAACCTGATCTGGGGTGCATCAGCTCCTAATAGCTACATCAACACTACTAATATTCTATCACCTATGATGGGGAATATCTACTCCCCTTGTATCGGTATCCTAAGGATGTGATATACATCCTCCAGGGTGATGGTCATCTCCCCTGTCCTAAACCAAAATGTCCCTGCCTATCTATCCCATATCTCCACTAAAAAAACATAAGCCCCACATCCCGTGTGATCCTCTGATAATGTCGAAAGCCACCTAACCTCATTGCGGAAAATTGATCCCACTCGGAATCTTTCACATCTCCCCTAATCTTCTCATATAGAGTAGGTACTCAATCTCTCAGATATAAGGTCTCCCTAGCCTGCAGTCATAAATAAAACATGCATACATCAGATCCCCTATCCAAAATCCATTCAAAATGCATTAAAATTCATTCAAAATTCAATCAAACCCTAGCTTACCCAATCCTACCCCGATTGATGTTGACTGAGGTCGGGTGGATGCGCCTTAGGGCTGGGTCGACGTCAACCTTCCTGGATCCCTGGGTCACCGATAACTACCCTTGGTGTCCTTTTTTATTAAAAAAAATGTAAAAAATAAATAAAACATTAAATTTAATTAAAACCCAACATGGGTTTTGTTACTCACCATTCTTTACACTCTCTAATGTTTCCTTACAGCTTTTGTAGCCTCCATTTCCTAATCATCTCTTTTATCACTCTGCTCTCTCTCATCAACTTTGTGCATGAAAATAAGCATTGTCAACCAACCCCCGAGCTTATATAGCCACCAACTTTCGATCGTTTTCGAACCACTTAGATTTCCATCGATTGGCTCTAGTCATCGTTGAATCCCCTTGGCAGTAAGTATTTTGGGATTTTCCTGCTATTCCTTGCATCTTATCCTAGGACATCATCTATTTTTGACCTTTTAATTCCACATTTGTGGCCATCTTCATTTCTTTCCTGCAGGAATTTTAATCCAAATATTCTAACTACTCCTCCTTCAGGCATATGTACTTTCTAAGACCACATTTTTGGCCATATCTATTTTCCCTTTGAGAACCTTAATCATTTTGTACTCCCTAAGTCCACCTTTTGTGGCTATATTTACTCCTCCTTCGAGTATTTTATTTCATAATACTATTTAATATGTGCATGAAGTCCTCCTTTGAGGCCATATTCATTTTCCCCTTTGGGCATTACATTCATCATATCAAGTCCACTCTTGTGGTCATATTCATGCCCTCCTTGAGGGTACCATATTTTCATTCCAAGTCCATATTTTTGGCCATACTTTTCCCCTCTTGGGGAATACTTTTCCTTTTTTTCCTTTGTGGCTATAATTTTCCCCTCTTGGGGAATAATTTTCCTTTTTTGCCTTTGCGGCCATACTTTTCCCCTCTTAGGGCATACTTTTCCTTTTGCGGCCATACTTTCCCCACTTGGGGCATACTTTTCCTTTTGTGTGTGTGCGTGTGCGTGCCTAGAGATAAATAATATATGATTCTCTAATTACATGAGATTAAATTTTTACATGGGGGTGCTTTAAAAATAAATTCACTTATGCTCACTTATTTTCCTATATGCACCAAAACACTTATGTATTTATAAACATTTTAAAATCGTTATAAAGTCTTACTTGTGCACATGATGTCACAAAATGCGCAAAGTAAAATTACTAAGAGGGGTCAAAAACCTCGATGAAAAAAATTAGAGGTCAAACAAAACCTAAAAAGGATTCCAAAACCATAGTGATAAGGTTCTTATGGACACAATATGTTTTGCTAAGGCTATGGAAAATGATGAGAAAATCATGGAAACAATGGTAGAAGTGTAATTTTGAGTGGAAAAGAAAAAAGAGAAATGGAAGAAGTCAAACTGTCAAAAAAGAAAAATAAAGATTCAAGAAGGGAAATAATGAGTTGGAAGTAGAATGATACAAATGTCTTGTCAAAACTAGAATAACAAAAAGAACACATGCGAGACACAATGTAATTTAAATGAATAATCAATAAATGCGTGAAATCATAGTAGAAATGTAACATTTAAGTAACTAACAAATATCATAAATATATCTATTTGAAATACATTAATTGAAATCAATCTCAAGGTTCTTATCTTACATTTTTTACATACCACATTGATTAATAACTTTGTTACCTTCTCCATCAATTTTCACCCATTGGTGATAGATGACATCCATTTATCCACACCATTATATCGAGATTGAAAAATGGAAGAAAAAAAAAAGACTCCAAACTCTATCATATAACTAAGATATTATGCTTTTTTGAAAGAAAAAAAACTTCGTTGTGACAATAAAATGAACTTCAAATTTAAAATTGATATTAACATACAACATTTTTGGAAAATAAATACCAAATTTAAGATCAAACATGAAACCAAACAACTTATTACATTATACTCTCCCTCGTACTCCATAATTACGCCGAAGGCGTTCCCCCTATGGTAAAGGACCTCCGAACGTTTCTACGATTGTATTAAAGTTGACGGTTTGACGGCCGTCTAGACGTTTTCACATTTTTAACAGTTTTTGAAAAAATGGTAGACAATGGCTCTCACTCGCAACACGGGGGTCGGGTACAGCCTGTTGCCCAAGTTTGGGCAGCATTCGGCGCGGTCTATGTACGACTCGGAGGAGGAATGCTACAGGGGTCCGTCATCCCCTTCGCCCGACGTGCCTGAGGAGGAATGCTGCAGGGGTTATCTCAGCCGACTCGGAGGAGGAATGCTACAGGGGTTATCTCAGTCGCCCCCTCTTTCGAGCCATGCTGGACAAAGCTGAAACAATGGTGGATGAGGAGCATCTGGCTCTGTACAGAGGATATAGGCATGAAGAATTAATGGGGGCATTCCGAAACTAGGGATTGAGAAGCAAAAGCATTCTGGAACGTTTCAAGATATAGATTTTGGTCAATTTTAATATTGTTGACTGACGGATTATTTATTTATGTTAGGTAAAGGTAGTAATATATTTATACAAATCCGTTTGCTTCCTTCATGAATTTCACACACATATACTAAATTCTACAACATATGTATTTATTGTGATAATACATATATGTAGTTATCTTTAATGGAGGATTTTTAGAGTGGCAGTTTCAAAAAGCAGGGAAAACTACTAAAGAGTAACAAAATAATTCCTATTATATACACATTTACCAATTCATTATAAAAATGATAAGATTGTGAAATGGCATATTCCATAATTGTTATTGAAGGTGCCTTTAACTATTGCAGGCAGGGTTTAACAAAAATCATGTAACACAAGGCCAAAAATTATAGATAAGAGTATCCCACAATAAATTTGATGGAATGAAAATTCCTCAATTCTTCACAACTAAACATAAATTTAAGATTCAATATGAAAAAAAATAAATATAATTACTTTTAATAACTAGCAATCACATTGTGTACAATGCAATGGTGAACGTCGAACAGTATATGCTATTTAATTTAGAGGGATAGTTATTTTTTGTTGTTGATGTTAGATAAGGGGTGTGATTGACAATTCTAATTTATCTATTAAAGCCAGATCAAATGCTGTTGATTTTACATCAGAAGGGATGTTAAATAATAGTTAGTTCATGTAATAATTGAATACAATTGCAAGTAAGACATGTACCTTTGTTTACTAACACTCACTCTTGAGAATGTGGTGAACGTGAAGTGTTGATGTCAAAGTAGCATTGAAAGAACGACTAAGTGCTATAACATATTATCTCTCCAAGAAACATAAATGAGACAAAATATGCAATCATATAGGTAAACTCAAAGCTTAAATGTTTAGGGTACTTTCCAGAGTGCTTTATTACCTCAAAGAGTTTGAAAGCATCATTGTCAGAGTTGTTTTGTGTTTATGTATAGGCGTGGAGTTTACACCAGAAAAATGAGGCATTTGAGCTGGTAGACAGAAGAATTGTAAAAGGAGAATCTGAAATTGATAAGGAAGAGATAGTAAGGGTAATCCACCTTGCTCATCTGTGCACACAAAGCGCTCCAGAGACAAGACCATCAATGTCGAATGTTGTGTCGATGTTAACTAGCAGTACAAAGATTTTGGTTTAGCCCACTCCACTGCCTTTTATTGATGTCGGCTCCAATTTGGACTCCATTAATATCGGGTGGATGGATTCTTTGATGGTTGCATCAACAGAACCCCCCCTTTCCGTTTCTCTTGAGGTGCATTAGGGGAAAAGTGGTCTTACATATTATTCTCACGGGACATTTAGCGCATGGTTTTAGTAATTTTATTGAGGCATCGCTTTATGCATGCGTTATTAAGTAGACGTAACTTTTTACGTGGAAGGCGTTCCTCCTATGGGAAATCCCTTTCCGGTCGTTTTGCCCAATATGTTAAATTTGATGGTTGTTTGAATGTTTTTAAACACGATTAAATTTCTTCTTGGAAAACCTTTTTTCGTAATCTGCTCTGCAACAAGTTTAATGTCATTTATGATAGTCGGTGGTCTCATGATAGTTGGCTACAGGGACACTATGGAATTTACAGAAGTTGTTATAAGCCTGAAAATAGAGGTAGACCTCCATGAGCCTTTTGACACGGAGACGACTCTTGAGATAAAATTCAAACATTTCAGACAAATTTTCAATCAAAGCCACATAAAATTCAAACATTTCAGACATATTTTCAATCAAAGCCATGGTAGTGGATCATTGGAAGATTATTCGTCGGAGGTGTCCATTGTCTTCTAGTTGTCATGTCCTCCATCACACAAAGTGGTGCCATGTGAATTGTTTGACTAAATGCCTGAAACAAATGTGACCTCATGAACTTCATTTATCACATGAGATGAAAAAAAATGGTTGTGTTCGAAAGGCCTTCACATCTTTCTGAAAAATGCAATCGGCAAGGGTACATGCGGACTCCACAATCTTTTCCAGCATCCTCCCAACTTCTGCTAGAATGGGAGTTTTAGAACAGGGCACCCGGCGTGTTTGATGAAATGCCTCCTTTTCACTAGCCATATTCAGTAGTTTTAAAATACAATCATAAAACAATTAAGAACTTTTGTTTCCCAACCTAATGGTAAAAGAAAGCTTGTGTGAAACCTATACCAGTGATAATAGCACCAGTTACTTATCAATATTTTGATGGGCAACATTTGTCTATACAATAAACGGAGCACAAGTCACCTTCTTTTATAGTTCTATGTAATTGTCTGAGTTTCTCTTTTTATTTCGTATGCAGTAACCAACTTATTGGTCTTGGTGTTTGAATAATCCTTCTGTTTCCTAATACTTCATTAGCAAATATGAAGAACTGTTCTCAGCAAGTGTCATGATCTTTTTCAATGTTTTCTTCAAAATCAAGGCTTATCTTTCAAAAACAACTAGATACAATTATGATGGTAGTGTGCTAATTTGTAAGGGCGGGTTTCATAAGCACCCAAGGCCTAATTTGTTCTCTATTGCATCTAAGAGGATTCCTCCATTTTCCAGATTCTTAGAAAATATCTAACAACTTGTTAACAACAGGCTCACCTTCACTTCCCATTACCTACTAGTACCCCTTGTAGAAATATTTTTTAACCGTCTCTTTCAAGGTTTATTTGGGTACTAACCTTGTTGATGATCATATACCCTTCCTTACGAGACATTTCCCTCATTATATATTGAGCTTCATGGATTGTAGATACACTGGCTCAATGTATCACATATAACATCAATATGTGCACAGGAGAACCTCTTCTTTGATACTTGAGTTCTAGATCTCTAGACTACCATTTGTCTAAACTATTGTTTCTAACATGGCATTGTTGTATTAGTAAGTCTTAAAGATGTTTACATAACTTTCCTCTTGTGAGTAATTGATCTCAAGTAACAAAATCTCCTTGTAGCTATGTATATGCAAAGCGTTTATTCCTTTGTAAAAGATTGGGTGTTGAATTATCCTGCAAATGCATTGTCTTGATTAGTCTGTTTCTTGCTGACAAAAAATCATTGTTATGAGAACCTTCTACACAGTGACCCCTGATGAATTTTTATTTTAAAACTCAAGTTCACTACTGGGCTCATCTACTTATTTACAATAATCTGGGGAAAGAATAGTGCCATATTTTTCGTCCACTTGCCCTTTCCTTGTGTTTAGGCCATGTTTTCTCATCGTTAGATGTACAAAATATTATCTAAATCTTCAGAGTTTGTTGTGCTCCCAAGGATGAAGAACTTGGAATAGTATTCTATTGAGTGTGAATGATATTCTAGATCACAATTTTAAAGAGACTAGGCCCTCCAAAGGAATTCATCACTCTGGTTGAGCTTGGATTGTTTTGTCATAATTGAAGTAGTAAGCCCTATTTAGGTTAAACCATCAGCATGTTAACTCGTAAAATACAATACTCATTTATATTCATTTCTATCCACCCCTCAGTACTTTTCTATATTTTTTTGTAATTGTAAATATTCAAGGTTTGAACACTTTCACTCAATTGTATCTAGAGAAAAATCGTACAAGCCAAACTATTTCTTATAATTTTGTCTATTCTTCATTATTTCTTTTGTTTCTTTGAATTTTCAGGCTTTAAATTCCATCTAAATAGGCATTCCTACCAATGTTGGTTGTCTAGGATATGTTGAGTTGAAGATGTAGTGGGCAGAAGGACTTCTTTGTGTCACACAATTTCTTTACTATACTTTATAGATTTGAGATTATATTTGCATCAAATTCAAGGATAAGAACCAGGCTGAGTTGAGCTAACACATATCTTACATACATACAATTTCGAATGGCAGGATTGGGAGGATTGCTGATGCAAAGCTATGTTACAACCATTTGAACAATACTTTGGAGATTTTCCTGCAACTGTCCTCAACCATAACTCCTCTCATAGCAAATGAGGATACACTACCTTCTCATCACTTTCTCTTCACCAAAATCAACGACATACCTGCAAACACTGTCGGTTCTTCTGTTGATTTGATTGGGATTCTTTTTGCGATGTCATCATTCTCAACTATTCATAGGCATGACCAGTCTGAAACAAAAAGAAGAACTCTACAATTAAAGGACATGTGAGGATTCAGTTTCATTGTCACTTTGTGGGGACAACACTTAGATGAGATAAGCAAAGAACTTGAAGACATTCTTTGTATACAACATCTTCTCAGTCCCTACCTTGAAAGTTGTTCGTGTCTCCAGTTTCGATGGGACCTCAGTTGACACTGTTTCAAGTACCAAATGTTACGTCAACCCCCCCAAATTCAGAAACTATTGCACTTCATGGTTGGGTTGATACTGATGACTACTCCCATCCGATGCCCTCTATCACAAGCAAATTTTCGGGCCCTCTAAAAAGCTTGACCTATGTAACAACGATTTCGTAGGTCGTACAAATGGGGAATACTGAGGGAAATGAATGGGTCATGGTTACTGAAAAAAATCACAAATATCAACATGGACAGATTGTTTTACACGACATGTCCTCTTCAAAAAAGGTGACAAACAATGCAGGAAAAAAGTACGAGAGCATGGAAATGGTTCATGGTTTTAGGGTTCGAGTTGCTTAGGTACAAATTTAGGGCTTATAGGATATAGGGTTTAGGGCATTAAGGCTTAGGGTCTAAAGGACTCACTGGTAAGGGAACTTGAATGTAGTTACCAGGTTTGATGGGTTTAACCGTTTAGCGAAATTAGGGGCCTATGGATCATCGGTTAAAGGTTTTAGGGGTATCACAGGTTTCCCTAGGGCTCAAGAGACATACCACGAAATTTAGTGTTTAGGTTTATGGCCTATGGTTTAGGGTTTCGATTGTAGAAGTTACAACACTATCAGTATGGAGATTTAGTTTTGAACATAGCATGAAATCCTAAAAAAATTGCCTATGTACAATGACTAGGATTATAGCGCCTTTTAATAAACTATCTGAATATTACCCCGCACTCATGGAGTTGTGAGACTAAGATTTGCCATAAGGTGCCCATAGTGACCCTTACTTTCTTATGATGTAACACGTACGCATTACGTATATGCATACGACATTTTTGTAACAAGTTTTAAATCTAGATCCCAAGCCATGCCTTAAGGCTTGGGATCCGTGTTTGGATCCTATAAGCCTGAGGCATGGACCTGCACAAACATCAATCAAACAACATGTTTTTACAAGATCAAATGTAAAAATGCCACTTCCTCTATGTCTAAATCAAAATAAAACAATTTATCCATTCGGTGTAAAAAATGCATTATACCACATGCGATAGCTAGTAGAGTCTCTTCTCGGCTATAAAAATATAGATTTTTCAAGATTTTCTGAACTTCAATATAAGGTTTCCATATTATCTAAAATGAAATTTTCGTAACTAATGCCTTTTTATAGTCATATTTCCTTGAAAGAAAGATAAATATGTCTATTCGGATTCAAGATGGTGTATCTTTGTTTTTGGGTGATTCAAAATTTTTAAAAAACTATACTAGCCCCAAACTAGGCATTGTAATTCTATACATATTCAAAAAGTTGTTGAAAATGTGGATCATTTCGATAAGATTTTTCTTTTGATGGGGTAGTTATACTTAGGGCACCAAATCGAAAGCTCCGTAGTTTTATTGCACATTAGATCAGATGCAAAATATAACATTTTTGTACTAGGAAAGGATCATAAATAAAAAGATACATTCACTAAAAAATTAAGAAAATAATGTTTGAGCGTGTTCATATTGTATGTTACTTTCTCGCCTATATTTTAAAGTTCCATGCAAACTTGTGACTCTGGTTTTTCAAGCTAACATAAAATAATAAAATTTGTCCTCATACAATTCAATGAATTTGGCCATGTAAACTCACCGCTGCGTTTTTTTCCGGCTAATATAAATTAATGATTTGCAACTGTAAACAAAAGATTACATTTTATTTATTTTGCAAACAAAATTGATAGAGACGATTAAAAGGCTGAGCGAAAAAACAATTAAGAAATTTTGTCTGCTTCATTTCGCACAGCATCCACATACACACTGTTATATAATCTTCACATTTTCAACGTCCCCCAAAAAGATGCATGACCATAAATATAAACCTTTGATGCGATATAACTGGGTTAGTGGGGAGAGCATGTTGGACTGTTGCCATCACAGTTTCTGTGGGAAGAATCTGCAGTTGCAGGGGCTGGATTGAGGCGATGACAATGTGTGCAGGAATCGGAGTTGTGCATAGTTGCATCGATGAAATTGGTGTTGTGGGCGTTAAGGGTAGGCCGAGCCGCGGAGGCAAGTGTGATCAACACTAGTAACATATAAAATACCAACCTTAGTCTGCTCTGATCTGCTGTCCTCTGCAACCATAAGAATAGCATTATAGTAATACAAGTACACGCGAAGGTGATGAGGTAGCTGGTAGCAATGCAATTGAAGGTGCTGCAGGCGTCATCGAGGGCGTAGCTACTGTAAGCAGTGGGACAGAACTTGTTGAAAAGCTGCGAATAAGAAGAGGATTTGCAGGTGTTTGGAGTGGCGAAGGGTCCGCTGCTCTTGCAACCCACGCCGCTCTCTACTTGGAATTCCACGCACCCAGTGCAGGCGTTGTTGTCATCGAAAGTGCAGAGGATGCGGGAACACCCCGCGGGAGAGTCCAGCATCACGCTTTCGCCCTCCAATATCTGAAACACCGTCGTGGAAAGAGGTCGCGTGCCTGCGCCCGCCACGCTTAGTGTCAACGATGACGCCTCTGCCCCTGCCATTGCCATAGATGAAGAAGCATGCTCATTACATTTCTTAACATACAGATTTTACATTGAACGAAGCAATTGCCTATACTTACAAATAATGGACGCGGGAGTGGGACTTACCGTTGACGAGGAAGAAGAGCTCGAGAAGGAAAAGGAAAAGGAAATGGCAAGGCAAAAGCGAGGCTCCTATTTTGCAGGTTGCCATTACAGAGACTGATTTTGTGTTGCCATTACAAGACAACCGTGCAAGATTTATATAACCGTGCACCCTCTGTAATGTCCACAAGAGTGTTGCCACTCTGATTGTGCCAAGGAATTGCAACTTTTCAATGTAAGGGATACTTATTCTTGCAAGGCATGTTTTACAGTGCTCCAGGTTGAAAAGGAATTAGTTACTATTCATTTCAAACGTGGCAGCGGGCAATTAATTAAGTTGCAATTGCTTTCAAACGTGGCAGTTGCACATTCCTTTCGAAACTAAAGCCGGTGGGTGCCACCGTGGGCCCCACCTTTTGGGTAAACAATTTTCTACAAATGCACCTTGAAAAGTGGAACCGAGTGACGTCCGACCAATCGAAATAACTTCCCTAAATCCCTTTCATCCATTTCACAACTTGGTGGCATACAGTGCTCGGAATACTAGTATGATAATGCACATAAACATGAAGTCCTTCACCAACTTGAGTATTGACCATAGCAATTTTAATTTGTAAATCGGCTATGGTTTTTGTATTTAGTTTTTTCTCAAATGATCTTGTTTTATCAAATGTTGATGATTTAAATTGCGTCTCCGACTTGCAGCTAAACACAATGAAGTCAATCCTTTGTCTAGAATTTTAAGGATGTTGTCACAGTAGCATGTTATGTTAATCTTAAAAACTTTGTTGAATTCTTTGGTTGTGTTTGGGTATGAATATCTCAGTGATAATGATTTTTATGATTGCACTTTCTAATTACATCAATAGGCATGTTCTCAACCAAAAGAAGGGTTCCACATTTAATGCCAAAGCAGAAAATGAAGGTTAGAGAAGAGGGGGCAGGGTTGTTGTTGAGTAAGTGGTTTTTGGTGATCAAAAACAAAAGACGAGGAGACTGCAAACGTGAGTGAGATGGGCATGTGTCTACTAGATCCATAGAAAACATGCTAGGGGCATGTGGTAGTACATGGATTGGAATGGTAGATGATCAACGATTGTAGGAGATGGGGAGTGCATGACAACCACTATCTAATCAGACAAGATACTACGTGTTTGGATGACAATTGGCCTCTACCCAAAAGGGAATATTTGCAAGAATGTACTAAGAGGTTGAATACTATAATAGGAGGACAAGCCCGAATTTTGAAGGAGATTATGATTGGACAAGATTTAACACATACAGGGTATGGTGCAAAGGAGACAAACACACAGAGGGAAGGACTAATTATGTACAAGGGTTGAAACATAGAGGGTAGGGTGCAAAGGAGATGAGCACAAAGAGGTAAGGACAATAATTATTTGCAAGGGTTGGTAGTTCGTATAAGTCAGTGATAATTTGTAATGTTTTCGTATGCATATGTGCTCAAAATGTCTATAATCAAGGGGAAGAAATTAATGTAATGAGTGGTGTTTTTTCATGTGTAGATTAATGGTCAATGATTATTATTTGAGACTCTAAGTCCATATCTAGTACTTTAACCCCACATTTCTCTCACTTATGAGGTCCTACTGACAACCCTATTGTGCTTTGGGTGAGACCTTCAGGTGCAAACCTGATTGAAAATACCAATGCAGGAGGATCATCAAATTTGATGTTAAACGTAAAGCCCTCACATGAGCTATGTTGGGCCAACATTTGGTTATCTTGTTAGGACCACATTGTTTTGGTTGCAGAAAGTGTTGTGAATACTAACCATGGTGTGGCTAGAAGGACCAGTCACATTTGTTAGTTTGTGATGAAAATTTTGAGTGGAAACATACGCAATGATAGACTAAATTTGTGATGCACAAGGCTTAGGTGATGGAAGGGTTGAAGGTGGTGTTGGATTCTTACAGCCTGAGATAATCGAACCCCATACTAAGCAGCGTTTTTTCACACAAATATGGAAAATGAACCCGTAAGGGTTGCTATTAAAGACACCTAGAGGGTGGAAGAACCTTATCTTTACAAAATTCGTTAAAAATTTAGGAGAGAAAGGGTGGCACAATACATTATTACTCATGTTATGGTAAAAAGTGCTCATGTGGATTAGTTTTTTGTGTAGAGCCTTTAAGGTAGTGGACAAAAAGAGCGAGTGAAAGGGAATTGTCGAGGGAAAGAACACAATACTAGATGAGCATGTACCTTATCTTGACTGAATATTGAATCCTTTTCCGTGTTAATTTTGCAGAAGTGAAATCTTTGTTGAAGAGGAGTATTTGTGGAGTGGAGATGTGGAGTCTAACTGCAAGATGAAGTGGTTTTCTTTTTCCTTAATTTTGGGAGGAAAGCATGGCCATGGATAAAAATAATATTGTCTTATTAGTAGACGGGAGTTGTTATTTTTATGTTTATAAAAATAGCATTGTCTTATTAATAGATGGGAGTTGTTATTTTTATGTTTATCTTATTTTTGCATGTCTTATTTATAAGCATGCTATATTTAGGTTGCTTGTGGTTGAAGAAAACTTTTTCAAAGAGGTGCACAAGTTATATATATGTGCATGGATTTACTCTTTAGTATATGAAAAAGAGAGAATTGTATTGTATTCCTTAGGACTGAATAAAGGAGAAGGTTGGCTTGTTTCTGGTGGATGTAGCCCACATTGGGTGAACCACGTTAAATCTTGGGTTTATCTTGTGATTGCATGCTTATATTATTTCTGTTTTAATTCTGTTTTATTGCTCATCTGTGTTTCGATCCTAACAACTGGTATTAGAGCAGGATTTTGTTTTGGCAGAAAAAGCTCACATGAGGGTTTCTTGTTTGAGTGGGAGAAATGACAGAAGATAGCAAGTTCAGGGTTGAGAAGTTTAACGGCCAAAACTTTCAGCTATGGAAGATGCAAGTGGAGGACTACCTATATCAGAAGGATCTTTATCTACCATTGAAAGGGAAAGCTTTAAAGCCGTCAGCTATGAAAGATGAAGAATGGGATGTTCTTGATTGGAAGGCACTGGGAATGATATGGTTGTGCCTGGAAGCTACGGTAGCTTTCAATATTTCTACGGAAAAGACAATGGTAGATCTAATGGAAAAATTGGGTAAATTGTATGAAAAACCCTCAGCCTCCAATAAGGTATATCTCATGAAAAGTTTATTTAATATGAAGATGTCAGATGGTGATTCAGTAAATGATCATTTGAATGAATTCAACATGGTTACTAATCAATTAAGATCTGTAGGAGTAATTTTTGATGATGAAGTTAGGGCTCTTTTGATTTTGTGCTCATTGCCTGAAAGTTGGAATACTTTGGTTATGGCTGTGAGTAATTTTGTTTCTGGTTCAAACACTTTAAAGTTTGATGATGTTATTGGTGTGATTCTTAGTGAAGAGATGAGAAGAAAAAGCACAGGTGAGTCATCTGGTAATGCTTTGAGTGTAGAGAACAGGGGAAGACAGAAGGAAAAAAAAAAGGTCCTGGACACCTGTGGAAGGTCTAAGAAGGGAAGATCTAAATCTAGAAGCAGGATGGTATGCTGGAATTGTGGAAAAGTAGGACATGCAAAGAAATATTGTTGGTCTTTAAAATCAGGGAAAGATCAACAAGAAGGGAGCAAAGAGGAAAACGTAGCAGGTGATGTGTTACAAGATGCTCTTATTCTTTCTTTAGATAGTAAATCAGAATCTTGGGTTTTAGATTTTGGTGCTTCATTTCATGCAACTCCTCATAGACAATATTTTCAAGATTATGTTCAAGGGAATTTTGGGCAGGTATATCTTGGTGATGATGAGCCATGTAACATTGTTGGAAAAGGCAGTGTTCATGTTAAATTGCATAGAATGGTAACACTTGGGTGTTGAAGAATGTCAGGCATGTTCCTAGCTTGAGGAGGAATCTAATTTCTGTAGGGCAATTAGGAGATGAGGGTTGTATGGTTATATTTACAGCAGATTCTTGGAAAGTTACCAAGGGTTCTCTTGTGGTAGCAAGAGGTAAGAAAGTAGGTACTTTGTATTTATCCACTGTTAGTACTGATCCATCTTCTATTTTAGCTACTACAGGTATAGACACAACTCTATGGCATCACAGACTTGGCCATATGAGTGAGAAGGGGATGAAGATTTTACATTCACAGGGAAAGTTGTCAGATTTGAAAAACATAGACCTGGACTTTTGTGAGCATTGTGTGTATGGGAAACAAAAGCATGTGAGATTTCTCAAGGTTGGATCAACCAAGAAGGAGCACAAGTTAGAGCTTGTTCATATGGATGTGTGGGGGCCGAGCTCAGGTATCTTCTCTTGGTGGTTCACGGTATTATGTTACTTTTATTGATGATGCTACTAGGAAGGTTTGGGTTTACTGTATAAAGAAGAAATATGATGTATTTAATACTTTCAAGAAGTGGAAATATTTGGTTGAGAATGAAACAGGTTTGAAGTTGAAGTGTCTCAGATCAGATAATGGTGGAGAGTACTGCAACAATGAATTTAATAACTATTGTTCACAGAATGGAATCTGTAGGGTGAAGACAGTTCCTAGAACACCACAGCAGAATGGTGTGTCAGAAAGAATGAACATGACTATCATGGAGCATGCAAGGAGCATGAGATTGCATGTTGGATTTCCCTTACAGTTTTGGGTGGATGTTGTAGATATTGTTGTTTACTTGATAAACAGAGGACCTTCAAGTGCTTTGGAAGGTGGAGTACCCGAGGAGGCTTGGACCGGTAAGGAGGTAAACTATTCTTTTCTGAAATTTTTTGGTTGTGAAGCATTTGTGCACATTGATAAAGAGAATAGGACCAAGCTAGAAGCTAAGTCAAAGAAATGTACTTTCATTGGATATGGCACTGATGATTTTGGATTCCGGTTGTGGAGTTTGGATGAGAAGAAAATCATTAGGAGTAGGGATATTATTTTCAATGAAAGGGTTATGTACAGGGAACAACTACAGGATAAGAAGCTGGAAAAGTCTGAGTATGTAGCACTTGATGAGATAAAAGATAGAGAAGTGCTCAAAGGACTAGAAAATCAACAAGTTGGCATCAATCCTGGCACAGTCAGTGTTGATTCTGTAGATCAAAATCAACAAGAACAACAAGAGCCTCAAAATCCAGAAAATCTTGTAAGACGTTCTACTAGGGTAAGTAAACCTCCTGCATGATTATCTTCGTATGAGCTTTACTATTGTTTATTGACAGATGGTGGAGAACCAGAAAGTTTTGAAGAAGCAATGCAGGTAGAAACACAGAAAAAAGTGGGAGCAGGGTATGGATGAGGAGATGGACTCCTTGGATCACAACCAAACTTGGGATTTGGTTCAGTTGCCTGCAGGAAAGAGAGCATTGCAGAACAAGTGGGTTTACAGGTTGAAGGAAGAAGAAGGTGACAAAAAGAGGTACAAGGAAAGACTTGTTGTGAAGGGATTTGCACAGGAAAAAGGTATAGACTTTGATGAAATTTTCTCTCTTGTTGTTAAAATGACTTCCATTAGAACTGTTTTAAGTTTGGTAGCTGTGGAAGATTTGCATCTTGAACAATTAGATGTAAAGACTACTTTTCTTCATGGTGATTTGGAGGAAGAAATATATATGGAGCAGCCACAGGGATATGAAGTCAGGGGGAAGGAGAATTTGGTGTGCAGATTGAAGAAGAGCTTGTATGGCCTTAAGCAAGCTCCAAGGCAGTGGTATTTGAGATTTGACAGGTTCATGATAGAACAAGGTTACTCTAGATGTCATTCTGATCACTGTGTTTATTTTAAGAGACTAGATAATGACACCTATATTATCTTGTTGTTGTATGTGGATGACATGCTTGTGGCAGGGTCAAACTTGTAGGATATAAATGAGCTAAAGAGAAGTTAGCCAATACATTTTCCATGAAGGATTTAGGTGCAACAAAGAAAATTCTTGGCATGAGAATCAATAGAGACAGAAAGAGTAAAATATTGACTTTGTCTCAAGAAGAGTATGTGAACAAGGTGTTGGACAGGTTTAGGATGCAGGATGCAAAACCTAGTAAGTACACCATTGGCAGGGCACTTCAAGTTGAGTAAAGAACAGTGTCCTAAAACATATGAAGAGATTGAATATATGTCTAGAGTTCCATATGCTTCAGCAGTTGGAAGTTTGATGTATGTTATGGT
Source organism: Taxus chinensis (assembly GCA_019776745.2). Lineage (NCBI taxonomy): Eukaryota > Viridiplantae > Streptophyta > Pinopsida > Cupressales > Taxaceae > Taxus > Taxus chinensis. The sequence continues at coordinate 697,160,559 of CM034151.1, forward strand.
ATGCACAAGACCAGACATTGCCCATGCAGTGGGAGTTGTCAGCAGATACATGAGTAATCCAGGAAAGGAGCACTGGAATGCAGTCCAGTGGATTCTCAGATACTTGAGAGGGACCAGTAGCAGGCAGTTGTGCTATGGAGGGTCAGAGGTTTCTTTACACGGATATGTTGATGCAGACATGGCTGGAGATTTGGATGGTAGGAGGAGCACCACAGGTTATGTATTCACTGTTGGTGGCATGACAGTTAGTTGGATTTCTAAACTGCAGAAGATTGTTGCCTTGTCTACTACAGAGGCAGAGTATGTTGCTACTACAGAAGCAAGCAAGGAGATGATATGGATGTAGCGGTTCATGGAAGAGTTGGGAAAGAAGCAGGAGGATTACAGGTTATTCAGTGATAGCCAGAGTGCAATTCATCTTGCCAAGAACTCAACATTCCATTCGAGAACCAAACATATACAACTCAGGTATCACTTCATTAGATCAGTTTTGGAGGATGGACAATTGATGTTGGAGAAGATCCATACAAGTCAGAATCCTGCTGATATGTTGACAAAGGTGGTGACAAAAGAGAAGCTGGAAGGTTGTTCGGCTTTGATAGGTCTTCAAGATTGATCTTGAAGAAGAGAAACAAGTTAGAGAAGAGTTTGAGGATGAGTTGTAACAGTGGGTTGCAGCAGTTAGTCTCCAAGTGGGAGATTGTTGAAGATGTGGAGTCTAACTGCAAGATGAAGTGGCAGTTTGCTTTTTCCTTGATTTTGGGAGGAATGCATGGCCATGGATAAAAATAGCATTGTCTTATTAATAGATGGGAGTTGTTATTTTTATGTTTATCTTATTTATATGCATGTCTTATTTATAAGCATGCTATATTTAGGTTGCTTGTGGTTGAAGCAAACTTTTACAAAGAGGTGCACAAGTTATATATATGTGCATGGATTTACTCTTTATTATATGAAAAAGAGAGAATTGTATTGTATTCCTATGGACTGAATAAAGGAGAAGGATGGCTTGTTTCTAGTGGATGTAGCCCACATTGGGTGAACCACGTTAAATCTTGGGTTTATCTTGTGATTGCATGCTTATATTATTTATTTTAATTCCGTTTTATTGAACTCATATGTGTTTTGATCCTAACAAAGACCTTTCTCTCTAAGATGGGATACAATATGTTATTGAAGCATGCTCAAAAGTATAAATCCCCTAGGTGGATTGATGGATTGTCCTCCCAATAGTTGTATAATATCTAAATATTGGGTAACTGTGGGTTAGGCCTTGTAACATTACTTTTAGGATGGAAATACAAGCTGGAATCTTAGGGTCAGACATTCGTACAAGCCCATTAATGGAGGTGCATATCTCTACGATTGCCAACCAGTTGAAGAATCCTTACGGCCATCAGAATACCAAACAATGTTGTAACATGAGAATTATCACATAGATTGCAATCCATTAGGTCATAATTGAGGTGAGTGTATAACAAAGAATGATACATGTCGCAAAATTGGTATGTGAGGAAGAACACGAAAATGAAATTTTCTAGTAGTTCAACATGAAAATCAACTAAAGTAATGTGGTGTGAAGTTTGTGATGGATGTGACACATGACACAGGAAACTAAAACCTCATTGCATAAATGTGGAAAGATTGTATTGAGAGTCATAACAATGAGGATGGTCCTTCATATTCACTACAAAACTAGGGATATGAGGGACGGTTCAGAGGAAGAAACAATGAACTTACAATCAAGGGACATGTTTTAAATGCAAATACCTTACCACTACTAGTGGTAGTGTCTTGAATTCCCTATTTTTGTACACTATAGAGGAGGCCAAAAGCTAGAGGAATGTCTAGATTTGTTGAAGAAAAGTGAAAGTGAAAATTGGTGCAATAAGGGAAGTGCTAGAGGTCGATGAAATCTTGCATTGATAGTAACTTTTTTATTTTTGAAAATTCCAAGGTGTCTATCACTTTCTTGATTGAGGTGTAAAAATAGCAAACTTTATTTCTTAGCCTATGGATCTAGATATTTCCTCCAAGAACTATCATTGACCTATGAGTGCAGGATATCATAGGCCCCATCTTATTACATGTTGGTGTCGGTATTGGCCCAGAGATGGTATTCTACAAAAATGGCAGATATAATTGGGTATTAAACTTTTCCCTCAGAGAAATAATGGAGCTAACATAATTTTTTGCGATGATCAAGCAAGAGGGGGTATTACTATTATTAAATTTTCTTTTCTTTTTAGGTAGAATTCAAGTTTGTTCAAAAAAGAATGATTCCTTCTCAATTTGATTATTCTTCTTATTGCATTATTCTCCTCTACTAAAATATGGAAAGAATCATAAGATTATAAGGTAGCATCTCCCATCTAATGGGATGGATATGTAAGAAAATACCCTTATTGACAATGGCATAATAGGGAATATCCTTTCAAAGAAAGGATGGAGGAGATTGGGGAATCAAGGATCTAGGGCCTAAATCAAGATGTCTCTCTCATTATGGCCATTACAATGAAGGTATTAAGGTCCTTATCATACTTTTTCAAGCCTTAGAAGATCTACTTTAGATTTAACTCGGGGTAAATTTTAATGCATATCCTAAGGTTTTTGAGAAAGTAGTGGAAAGAGATATATTTAATGCCTTACTTTGATGTTTGGTACTTTTGTAGTTTGCACATTTTTATGTTCTTTTTCAATTTATATGTGACAAGTCTTATGAGACATGTAAGGACCTTGGTTATTGGTCAACCTATCTGATGATTAGCTTGACACTAGGATCCCCATAGGTGGAAGATATTGATTTGGAAACAGTTAGATTTTTTAATGGAAATCCCTTGGCTTTGACTAGGGAGTGCTCAAAATTTTATTACTTCACTAAGAGGGTTATAAGACATTGACATAATAGGTAGTCCAAATTTTGGACACTACTAGTGTTGCCTTGGGTAGACATTAAGAGCACATATAAGATATATCAATCTAAAAATAGAAATTACAATATGTCTTTGATAGGGTATTTGAAAGATAATAAATATGTATTATCATAAAGGATGAGGATCATATTATCATAATAAATAAAATGAGAGACAAAATTGTAATCCCTCGTGACTCCCCAAAAAGTTGCATCTATATGAAATATTAGTCTATGAGGATCAATAAAGGCCGCCTTTCTAAATTGAATAATAAGTGGACATATTTGTGTGTATCCACACCTAGATTTTGTTTGGTTATGTTTAAGTGTGTCCATTTAAGGAAGAGTTGGTGATCAAAGAACACTTGATAGAGAAAGCACACAAGAAGTCCACGCGGGAAAGCAAGTCATACGCAAAGGCGTGAATGGATAGGAAGAACACGCACGGAGCAGAAGTTCAGTTTTCAGGACTTAGCCATTTTTGGGCATGAAGATCTATTTTTGGAAGATGGCGTGCAAAACACACCAATGATGTAGAGACATGCACGCCACACATTGTCTATTTCTGGAGGATCAGATTCAGAGTGACTTTTGCATGGAGACAATCTAAGAATAGGATTGTCACCTCAGTTAACTATCAGTAGTCTATAGATAACACACTTGCATGTGTGGCTATGCATGAAAAATGTGTGTGGCTACTAATAGCATGCGGCCTATTTTTGGAATAGATAAGTGGTGAAGGGAAAGTCCCCACCCTATATATATGTAGTGAATTACCTGGTAGGAGATGATGGATATAGAGAGATAGATAACATAGTGTACATGTTTCTGGATTACCGTATCAAATCCATGCGCGCATTGGCATAGATTGCCAGTATTGTAAGAAGCTTCTGTGTTATTGTGATAATTAAGAGATGGAAGATATTGACTGAACCTAAGTGTTATTCCTGTGTATAATTGGGTAGTGCATGTTCTTATTTCTATCATGATTATTGTTTAAACCTATTCTTTCCTAGATCTAGATCTGTCATGCACTATATAATGATGTATTAGTTATGGATCCATATGCTTTAAGTCTTCATCATGTTAACATTCTGCTACAACAACCCTAAAGAGGGACCTGGTACCTTTGCACGCTTTGGGTGAGTGCTCAGTCTAGGCTGAGTGATGTGTCAGTAGCATCTAGGGTATTATCTGGTGAATTCTAGGCTGCATCATTGGTTCCATTTCCGGGACCTCTTTTTCAGTTGTTTTTCAGGATGGTTCACGATGAAGACGTACCAGTTAACTCTAGCAAGTATTGAGGAGTGGATACATGATCTAGAGGAAGAATATGCATGGTGGTTCAACATTGGATCTGAGTTTAACACATGCACTTGGGTAGAACAGAATATGTATGACAACTTATATGAGAGATTTTTTTCATCTTTCCAGTAGAATTATACGAGTGGCTGATTGCTTATGCATCTAAGTGGAATTGGAGGTATCGTGCACTTGTCTGGACACAGGAAGAATTTTAGGCCCTTTATGATGCTGATCTGATTTGGAATCGCAGCTGTGGATATGTGGTTTCATGGTGTTCTAAACAGTTATATCTTGGAGTATTCAATTTTGACGTATTCTGTCCAGAAGGTAGCTGAATTCCAGTTTTTGTGATATCCAAGAGGAGCATATCTGCAAGGTATTCCACTGGTGATCAAGATCTTGATGGTAACTTTGAACCTGGAGAGTAAACCGATGGCTAACTAAACCTCACCACGTGAGGGAAGGAACAGGTTTGGTGAAAGATGGTAGACCTAGTGGCAGAAAGGAAGAGAGAGGAAAGGTGGCTTAAGTATAATGAGGCACGTGAGAGGGAGATAGAGAAGTAGCGTACCATTGCAGAAAGTATGGCATTGAGGAGAGAGATGGCTCGTGAAGGATTTGAAGCTCATGTAGAAGATGTGGAGCCAGAGCATCAGGAACTCCCCCATCTTGGAAAGCATGACAGAGATCCCCCCTTGGCCTCACACAGAAGTGTGCCAACAGAGACTACCTGGGCCGCGAGCGTGCATCTTAATCCACCTGGTGACCTAGCCCTTGTGCTTGGTTTTCCAGTATCTAGTACGACAAGTAATTAGCAAGTGAATTTGGGAAACAGGAGAACAGAGTAAGTCAGAGAGCAAGTACATCAATGGTAGGTCAAAAATGATTCAATGTTATTTGGAGGAACATTTTCAGGCACATCATCTACACAGAATGTAAGCATGTGAATGTTGGATTCACCTCTGGAAGTGGAACTACCACACAGACTGTAGGGGTTCAGTATAGTACTACTGTCGGAGCACATGGGAGTACATCTACAGGTCCTATTCCAGCTACAGGTGGAGGATCAGGAGGTATAGGTGGTTCTAGTTCCGGTGGATCTGGTGGTTCTGGAGGCAGGGGAAACACAGGAGGTTCTGGATCAGGTGGGCAAGGTCTGCACCAACCCCAGAATATTTATATGGAGATGTCTCTTCATCTTCCAGAGTATAGAGGCATAGAGGATGTTGTTGAGCATGTGCACATGTGTGAAATATTGTGGCGCGTGAAAGGGATCATGAGCTTCTGAGTGCAAGGCAAGTCAATTTGCTACTACATTACAGGGATGTGCACACAAGCTGGTATAGGAAGTTTGACCCTGATCAAACTTGCGTGGATTATGCAGTGCTGAAGGATGCTTTCTTGAAAGAGTTCTATATCCCTAATTTGAGTAGAAGAGTATAAGTGCGCTCAAGGATATCAAGCAAGGCACTACTGAGAGTGTATGTGAGTATGATGCCCATTTTAAAACACTCCTATCTAAGCTTTCTTATGATATTCACGCAAGCCAACATGCACAATGGTTCGTTGGCAGATTGATTACACCATTCAGAAGAGCACTATCACATAAGACATACACTGATCCATGTGAAGCACTGGAAGCAGCTTTGTGTGCTGAGGTAGTTGGGAGCATTGACACTGGCATTAGTCCATTCTTAGAGGCACAAATTGTAGCTATGGAAAAATAGTTAGAGAAGCTATTAGCAAATTCAGCCCATGAAACATGCTCAGGAATTTGGTGTACAGATTGTGAAGTGGAGGGTCACACCAAGGATAGTTTCCCTCGCAGATCTATACACTCATTACTGTTAGACTGTGAGATCTGTCATTTGAATCATGATGCTAGTCACTGTCCTTTGTTACAATGCGTGATAAGGAAGAATGTATCTTGTTACTATAAAATTTACCTGGTCCACGACCCATGATACTAAAGATTGTTGAGTTGATTGGTCAGATCCAGGATGCTATAGACATTGGGGTATGATAGACAAGTGTAACAGATAATTCTAAGGGTAAGAATGAGCACCAGGATCAAGATCATAATCAAATGTGCTATGACAGGAATGAGGGGCGTTTTGAAGGAGGTCGTGGAAAGAGGATGTGGATATCACAGTGGATATGGAGGATGAGGCCACGGTGGAGGAAGAGGTGAGTTCCCTCATGGAACATGTTATACATGTGGATCTCTTGACCACTATAGGCGTGAATGTCCTCAAAATATTGCATGTTCTTTCTGCGGAAAGAACCATAGCTATGAAGAGTGCCTGGACTTATATGAGCATCTGAGTAAGCAACATAAGAAAGAAAAAAGGTTCTGGGATGGTTAGAATCCAGTGCATGGTAGAAGATCAGTGGATGCCCAAGATAGCACCAGGACCTGAGGCATTAACAGTGAATATTACTACATGAGCTGAAGCGGCGCGCGTAAGAGAGGCATTACACCAGAAACCTACGATCACCAAGGAGGAGGTTTTGCATGCAAGGTACCCAGATCCTACCTCATCAGAAGGAAGTCTATCAAGATACCATGGAAGTCCTAAGGAATCTTCAAGGTGAGATACAATACTTAAAGGAGCAGAAGAAAGCATCAGAGATAGTCCAAACTGATATTGATGATCTGAGAGAAGTGTGTAAAATGTTGCGCCAAGAGAACATCATTCCACTATTAGGAAGTTGGTTAAAAGGGAACACTCCATGCACAAGTATTGAGACCAGAGGAAGATCCTACATGCAAATCTTCCCCCTGATAGCATTGACTATGACAAGGAAATTACTCTAAATGTTGTTGTGGATGGATGGCTGTTGAGCAACATATTGATTGATATAGGTGCGGAAGTGAATGTGCTTACATTAGATGCATGGGTACAAATGGGGAGGCCTCCATTGTAGCCATCATCTAATGTGTTGTTTATGGAAAACTGGACTAAGGCCACTCCCATAGGAGTTTTGAAGGATGCATCTATAACCATACAAGGGGCCAAGTTCACTGGGGATTTTGAGGTATTAGCACTTGCAGAAGCAGATAGTTTTCCAGCCTTGCTTGGATGCCCTTGGTGTTATGTGAATAATGCTGACTTGAGATTCAATAAGGGGTATATCAGCTTTGAGAACAAGGAGGAAAGGGTTGTAATACCTTTGACAGATGGGAAGTCTACACCATATGTTGAGCCTCTAAGTGAGGAGGACTTAAACAAAATCTATGTACATGCTATTCAGGACCCAGAGGTCAATGAGCCATCAAAGGAAGGCATCCTACAGTGGGAAGATTCTCATTCTATTAGTGATACTATGAGTATTGCTTGTGACAATTGGGCTCATGGTACATATGAACTAGTAGGGCGTGAGGTAAAAAGTGTGGTTGCGTGCAAGAATGGACTTCATTCTGTTTGATGGATAGGTAGCGCAATACCTTGGTATACAGGGGCAGAAGATCTTCCTGTATTTTTGAAAGCCATGGAAGCACAGTGGACAGATCAAATTAAGAGAAGAGATATGTTAGTATATACCTTGCACACGGGATAGCAGTGCGCTGGTGGGTAGTCCACAGAGATAATCTTCTAGAATGGGAGGAGATTGGAATCACCCTATCTACTAGGTTTTTAAGGAGCAATGCACCTACACAGATCTACACTTATAATGGTGATCAACCTGTTCAACATCACATTCAACAGTGTGAGAGACTCTGGATAGTGGGACAGGAAGCATTACCACCTTCACTCTGGGTGCATAGATTGTACTCTACTCTACAAGGATGCGCACGCGCCTGGTATGTATACATAGAACTACATCGAGAGACTGGGAATTGGTAGAATTTGACTGCAGGAATGCTCTAGACCTTTGACTACTTCTCGACTAAACCTCTAGTAGAAGAAGCATTAAAATTTGTCAAGTGCTTAACTATGGGAGATAGTGCAAAGGCAGAAGAGCATATTCAAGAATTATTTGGTGAGACAGAGTCCAGAGTGCATTTTGAAAAGGAAGAAGAAATGGACTCCATACTACTTGAACATGTGCTTTCCTTGAGAAAGAGAAAGGAAAGATGGTTTACATCGTGGATGATGAGGAAGCTGAGAACCTGGATATTGAACATTCACAAGGGGTGCACGAGGTCTTGGACAGTGCAGACAAGGATACATGCACCTATCATGAACCCATGAAGACAAAGAAGGTGAATATAGGTTCGGAGGCTGAGCCAAAGGAGGTCATAATTAGAGACTATTGGTCAGAATCGGAAGTGGAAAAGATCATTGAGTTACTCAGGGATTATCAAGACTTATTCCCTCGAGGGTATCATGAACTTAAAGGTGTGCATGAATCACTTGGGGAAATGAAGATAAAGCTTAAGGATGGTGCATGCCCAGTTAGAAAGAGGCCTTACAGAATGAACCCCAATTTGTGCAAAAAGGTCAAAGAAGAGATTGATAACATGTTGAAATCTGGAATTATCAAGCCCCTTGATGAGTCAGAATGGGTTAGTCCAATGGTGATCAGTATCAAGAAGGATGGATGAATTAGAATATGTGTGGACTACAGGGAGCTGAATGCTGCATGTGTAATAGATCCATTCCCTATGCCATTTACTGAGGAAATACTAGGAGTTGCAGGGCGCAAAATATATTCTTTCACAGATGGGTTCTCTAGGTATCATCAGGTTAGAATTTCTCAGGAGGATCAGGAAAAGACTACATTTACTACTGAATGGGGTATTTTTTCCTATACTGTCATGCCTTTTGGACTGAAAAATGTGCCTGTTGTATTCTCGTGGATAGTTGTTCAGGCATTCAAATATTTTATTCACAACTTTTTACAGGTTTATCTAGATGATTGGACAGTATATGGGCTTGTGAAAGATCATTGTGACAATCTACACTTAATGTTTGAATGGTGCAGACAATTGAGTATCTCTTTGAACATCAAGAAGTGCATATTTTCTACACCTTTTGGAATACTGTTAGGACATATAATCTGCAAGGAAGGTTTGTTGGTTGATCCAGCTAAGGTTGCAGTCATTCTAGGCCTGGAAGTGCCTACCAGTCAAAGTGAGGTGCACGGATTTTTGGGTCACACAGGATATTATCAAAATTTCATCAAAGGGTATGCCAAATTTGCTACACCCTTGGAAGAATTACTAAAAGGGAAAGGTACATTTTATTGGGGAGAACCGCAGTAGTGCACGTTTGAGATATTAAAGGAGAAACTTACTACCGCACCCATTCTGTGCTTTCCCTCATGGGATAAACCATTTCATGTGCATGTGGATGCCTCTGGCATGGCCATTGGCACTGTGTTAGCTCAACCTGGTGAAGGTATTGTAGATCATCCAATTTTTTTTGCTAGTAGGAAGCTGACTCCTGCTGAACAGAATTATACAACTACAGAGCGTGAAGCTTTGTCAATGATCTATGCATTGCACAAGTTTTGATAGTACTTGTTAGCAACCCATTTGTGTTTTATACAGATCACATGGCATTGAAGTATTTGGTGAACAAAACCATCTTACAAGGGTGCATATGCAGATGGGTACTCCTATTTCAAGAGTTTGACTTCACAGTTGTGGTGAAGCCAGGGAAAAGTAACTCTGGACCAGACCACTTGTCTAGAATTCACTCAGGAGAAGAAGCACAGACAATTGAAGAAACCATGCCAGATGCACAGTTATATAGGTTACAATGCACCATCAAAATTAGAAGACATTGTTGTCTTTCTATGGACTGGTGTGGCACCAGAAGGAATGAAGGCATTAGAAAAGAAACAACTTGCTATACGCGCGGCACCATTTATGTTAATCAGTGGTGACCTCTACAAGTTAGGCAGAGATGAAGTATTACACCGTTGTGTATTAGAGCATGAGCGCAAGGATATTATGGAAGAAGCCCATGGTGGTATTGCAGGAGGCCACTATGCAGGTGATGCAACTGCCCAAAAGATCCTACTTGTTGGATTATGGTGGGAGACACTGTATAAAGATTGTAAAGCATATTGCAAAGTGTGTGACCATTGTCAGCATCTAGGTAAACTAGGGAAAAGAGATGAGATGCCTTTGAGACCAATTACTAGTGCTGAACCATTTGAGAAATGGGCCATCAACTTTGTAGGACCTATTTCACCAGCCGCGTGTAGGACTGGGTCACACTATATCATTACTTGTACAGATTATCTCACAAGGTGGGCAGAAGCAACACCTATGAAGGACTGTACAATGGCTACAACAGCTAGGTTTCTATGGGAGAATGTTCTTACAAGATATGGATGTCCTTTAAGCTTGACAAGTGATAGGGGTACACACTTTTTGAATGAGACAATCAGGATCCTATTAGATGAGTTTATGGTTGCACACCATAAGACTACACCCTATCATCCTCAGGAAAATGGAACTGCTGAGGCTTTCAACAAGATTTTGAGCCAGACATTGACAAAAAATTGTGATGTTGGAAGAAAGGATTGGGATGATAAAGTGTCAGTTGTTCTTTGGGCATATAGAACAAACTTATAAGAGATTGAACAAAGCCACACCGTTTCAGTTGGTGTTTGGCGTAGAATCCATTCTCCCTATAGAATTTATGTTACCTTCTTTGCGCATTGCATGTGCTGGAGGTCTAGCTAATGAGTAGGCTTTAGAAGAAGTGTATTGAGAAGATGATTCAACTGGATGAGTCGACGAGCCATAACACGATGGATTCAGAAGCAGGAAAAGGCCAGGAAGAAAGCATGGCATGACAGAAACATAAGGGATAAGAAGTTTGAGATTGGAAAATGGTACTTCTCTATGACTCTAAGTTCTTGCGCCATCCAGGAAAACTTAAGGTACATTGGTTAGGGTTGTATGTTATTACTTACATCCTTGAAACAGGCACTTGCCAGTTAGAAGCACTAGATGGAACACGGCTACCAGTTACTTCAACGAGAGTAGGCTGAAGCCCTACTATAAATAAGTCTTCTTGGTGTTTGTAATAAGGTAGTATTGCCATTTAGATTAGGTTTCCATTATGTATTTCCTTAATGTATTTCCTTCATTGTCGCTATGCTTTGTCACTTTAGTTGTTGTTGTGAAATAAGCGTGCTTGCGCGCATGAAGCTAATTACTACATGAAGCATGTTTATGCGTAGAGGACTACACATCCTTTTAGTGTGGGGTGGTTGTTGATATCTAGGTACAAGATTGTGGGAATTGAAAGGTGGAAAGGAATAAGCTGCTAGGGGTGTTTGTCAAAGTAAAAACATTGCTTCTTCAAAAGTGACCAAGGATGGAGATGAATGAAGGAACAATATAACTCGAGGTAAGCAGAGGCCATGATAACTACCAAGATAAGGTACAATGATGAGGTACTCATGGGTGCAAGGATGTGTGCTGAAGAGAAGTCTGTGACCAGAGGGTAGGAAGCCGCGCTAGAAGGTTATAGCTGGGGCGTGAGGATGTAACGCGTGGAAAGGATGGAATTGGTCAATTAATGAGAGGATATTTGGTAGGTGAAGGAGCAATGAATGTATCAAAAATTTGAAAATCTATATAAGGATGGGATGTGAGTTCATTTTTACCATTGCGATTAAGAATATTTGAAAGAAACCAAGTGTGAAGAGTAGAGTGATCATTTTAAGGTGTGAGAGGTGTGTAACCAATCATGATGAGGAGATGTGTGCAGAAGGAGCTTATGTCCCCGGTGGTGAAGGGTTTGAGTGAAGTGAGGTGATAGAGATGAGATAGGGCACATAATTTCACCTAGGGCACACTGAATCAAACTAGGGTTTCCTTTGCACCTTGTAGAATTTGAGTGGTAAGGATCTATAAAGGATTGCAAGGTAGAAATGGCACCCAAGAAAGTAGTTGCAGCAGGAGTGAAGGGAAAGAAGAAGGTGGTAGAAGAAGAAGAAGAGATGGCTCTAGAAAGCAATTTTTCTGAAATGAAATATCTAGAGGGCATCATAGTTGGCCAGGAGTGGGATTCTCACATAATAAAAAGAAAAGTGAGTGAGTACAATCATCGTACCATAGAGAATAAGAAGGATCTTGACGCGTTGCTGAACACGAAGACAAATAAACGCACATGGTAGAAGACATGTCGTGTATGATGATGCTGGTGAGAAGATCTTGTAGAAGATAGGAGTTTACCAACTTTATGAGCTCCCTTACTATGGGAAATATGAGCCCTTGTACCAATGGCTCATGAGTAGAGTGAACTTTTTCTACTTTGTAGGTCGCAGAGTCATAATTTCAGCCGCGCTCATCTCCATGGTAATGGGGTTGAAAGGCAATAGGAGATGATTTATGAGATGATCTGACAGACAAAACCACAATATTGGAGACCAGAAAGAAGTTGGGGTATACAAAGGGCTGCGGTATGGACATCGACAAACTAAATAAGTATCTAGTTGTGCAAGTGGCCGCACATCTTGTTACAAAGCTCAATGACCAGGAAAGGTGGTCACAAGTGAACACCATGTGGCTGCACATTTCCAAAAAGATGTTTGAAGGAGTAGTCTAAAAAATTTCACATTATATTGTAGAGACAATCATTGAGGAAGTGCACGCAAGAGGAAAGATCAACTTTGGAGTTTTTCTGTTATCACTAGTGTTCATGGAGATCAGAGTACCTGATGGACCGAAGGAGAAGGTATGGGAGTATCCAGTGGAACAAAAATCACCTACAAAACACTTTAAGAAGTACTTGTGTGAGGGATTCATGACAGTGCAGGTTAAGCAATAGGATGAGAAGTGGTATGATAGGCTCCATGTGGCTTTTGAGGAAGAATGACACATCCCTAAGGACTTTCCTTCGGTAGTTGGAAAGATAGTTCAGTTTGCTGTACACCAACATTTATGTATAGCGTGGTTTGCCATGAAATATGGAGCATGGAGCCCTTGGTGTAAGTTGCCATATGCATTCACAGCAAGGTACTTCCAAGTGTCAGTACACAGGTTTACATATGTGCGTCGACTAACATTCAATGCGGATAAGGTAGATTGTGACTACCACACAGTAAGGAAGAAATATGTGTATCCAGGGCGGGTGCATATGTTGAAATACTCATTTTAGATGTATTGAACATTCAACCAATAAGTTTGGTGGTGGGAGATATTAGAGCAGCGTTGGTGTATCTCCAACTAAAGCCAAAGATGGAGAATAACAAGTATGTGGAAGGTGAGTTCAAACTCCCACCACCACCAAAGGGAAATCATACAATGGAGAATATCCCAACACCTAAGCCCATAGAGCCAATTGAAGTGGAGGATGAGGAGGATGAGTGTGAAGATAGTGGTGGTTTGGAGCATAGAGATAGAAGACATCCTACAAATAAGGATGAAGCTAAGAGCGCCACTACACCACCTCAGGCACAAGATGGGGATGATGATGACTTGAATGCAGTCTAAGTGGAGCACATATTTAAGAGGGAGTTCAGGAGAACAAGGACCCAAGGTGCTACTCCCAAATGGTGCATTGATCATCCAGACTCTCTCCACAGAAGGAGGTAACTATGCAAATAAGGAGGAAACTGAAGTTGGATGAGGAGGTGGAAGAGTAAGAAGAAAACGTGCTTAATTCTCCTACACTTCCAGAGAACATAGAAGAACAAAAGGATGAGTAATCAAGGGAAAGAGGAGAGGAAGAAAAGGGACGATAGGATACAACTGTAGAGACTACTCAGGGCATGGAGACACAAGTCCCAAATTTGGAAGCTAAAGTCCCTAAGCAGCAATGGTCTAGAAGAACAAGTGGAGAGCACATTCCACCAACTATGGGCTATGCAGAGGATGCAGGTAAAATTGTCCATGCCCATTTCCAGAGCACACTGACACAGAAAGAATTATATGACTAGGAGCTCATGGATGAAGATATGGCCACACTGCACATGAGGAAGTAATTGTCATGGTCCATGCACACACACATGGATGAGCCATATTTTGATGTATGTGAGGAGTCATGCATATCACGGAGGTTGAAGAAGACACCTTAGACCAGACACATGAAAATAAAGCCTACTATCATGTCAGATGAATGGGTGAGTAATGCATTGGTTAAAGTATCAATAGAGGTGGCAAGGCAAAATATGGACAAGGCTGCCACAATTAGGGTGCTCAGAGAGGAGATTAAAACTAAGGATATAGAAATAGCGTGCCTAACATAGGAGAGGGACTTAGTGCAGAAGAAGAACACTTTATTTATCAGCATCCCAGAGGAGATTGGAGACAATGTCATAAAAGATAGGCCAGACTTAGAGACCAAGGTACCACAGACGTTTCCCTCAGTGATACATTATGTAGGAAAGTTGGTGGACCTGATACTTGAAGATGAACCTGTACACATTCCAATGCCAAGGGATCCATAATAAGAGGTAAAACAAGAGAAAGCTTCAGTGATGCAGAATATTTCATCCTATGAAGGGCTATTGCAAGCGCTACATGAAGAATTGAAGAAAGCAAACCAGGCTTTAAACATCTGCATAGCTCCAGAGGCACTTATCAACATAAAGACCCTGGAAGAAAACAATGAGGTCCAGAGAGCAATGAGGATGAAACATTGGGCCGTGCAAAAAGATTGTCAATGGTTAAGCAGAAGCGCAAGGCCCTGGCAGCAACACAAGAGTTGCACAAGACTCAGCTAGAAGAGCTTGGGAAGCTCATTGCACAGAAGATGGATTTTCTAGAGGGAAGAATGACCTCAATGTCTAGCATTGTGTTTGTCTTGCAAAATGAAAAAGGGGAGATTGTGAGGGATGAATTGGAGTCCATTTCTATGGACATTCCAGAAAAAGTAGAATAAGCACTCGCTGAATGGCATACCTTGGAGGCTGAAATAAAATAGGAATATCCTGAATTAGTTGTTCAAGTTAAAGAAGAGACTGCAGGGTAAAACATTCTTTCATAATTTCATTCATTCTTCCCATTCTTTCTATTCTTCTATTCTTTACTTTAGTTTTTGGAGATACCCATTAGTGGGGTGACAATGAGATTAGTGTGAGGTAATGTTGATCAAAGAACACTTGATAGAGAAAGCATACAAGAAGTCCGTGTGGGAAAGAAAGTCATACGCAAAGGCACAAATGGATAGAAAGAACACACGCACAGAGTAGAAGTTTAGTTTTTAGGACTTATACATTTTTGGGCATGAAGATTTATTTATAGAAGATGGCATGAATAACACACCAACGATGTAGAGACGTGCGCACCACACATTGTCTTTTTATGGAGGATAAGATTCAGAGAACTTTTGCATGGAGACAATCTAAGAATAGGATTTCCACCTCAGTTAACTATCAGTAGTCTATAGATAGCACATTTGCATGTGTGGCTATGCATGAAAATGGTGTGTGGCTACTAATAGCATGCGACCTATTTTTGGAATAGATAAGTGGTTAAGGGCAAGTCCCCACCCTATATAGATGTAGTGAGTTACCTGGTATGAGAGGATGGATATAGAGAGATAGATAACATAGTGTACATGCTTATGGATTACCATATCAAATCCATGCACGCATTGGCATAGATTTCTAGTTTTGTAAGAAGCTTCTATGTTATTTTTATAATTAAAAGATGGAAGATATTCACTGAACCTAAGTGTTATTCCTGTGTGTAATTGGATAGTACATGTTCTTACTTCTATCATGATTATTGTTTAAACCTATTCTTTCCTAGATTTAGTTTTGACATGCAATGTATAATGATGTACTAGTTATGGATCCATATGCTTTAATTCTTCATTATTTTAACATTCTGCTACTACAACCCTAAAGAGGGACCTGGTACCTTTGCGCGCTTTAAGTGAGTGCTCAGTCTAGGCTGAGTGATGTGTGAGTGTGTATAGGGTATTATATGGTGAATTATAGGCTGCATCAAGAGTATAAGGTTTTTATGCTGACACAATGATGAAGACATTGTTTTGATATGGTGAGCAACACATGGACCAATACTAATTAAGTGGACCAAGATTAAGGAAGTGTCACATATCAGGTTTGAGAGAAGTAATGAGAAGAGAAAACTAGTGGATTTTGTAGGAGATGTTTTCCTACATGAGCATCCTTGAGTGTGAGTGGGTGTGGAACTTAAGTGATTTCTTCTTATCAATTTGGAACTGGGTTCATGTACTTTACAACACACTCAAGATGTGGGAGAAGGCATGGTGTTTGTGGAGTGAGACACAACGAGAAAGTGTCGACTGGGAAGTTATCAAGGAAGAACTTGTGAACTCCTTTACATTTGAAACATAGGACGAGATCCTAGCCACACCATTGAAAAAGATTAATGGCACCATTTTTCAATAAGATGTTTTATGAGAAGATAGGATTTTATGGATTTGAAATGATGAGGATTACTCTATGGAAATTGCTTTTGCACAAGATGGAGAAAAATATGTAGTGTGGGGAGACCCAACACCAGAGCTCAAAAGTATCCATTGATGAGGAGAAATAAAATAATTCGTCAAGGTAGTGCACAAAAAGGTAATGGAGGGGAAATGAGTGATAGAAGCAACACAAAATGCCTATAAAAATACTAAAACCATCCTCTATGAATGAGAGAGGTGATTGTTGGAGAGATATAGAATTCACAAGACTTGCAAAGTTGGTTAAGGAGTTCAAAGAATTGTCCCTCAAGATCTATCAAGAGATGAAAGTATTACATCTAAGTGTAATAAATATGCACATCAAGTTGCATGAGGGTGTCAAATTGGTGAACAAAAGATGATACCATATGAATGTGAATTTTTAGGAGAAGGTGAAAAAGGATAATGTTGGATGCAAACATCATATTTTTGGTTGAAGTATTGGATTGGATCAGCCCAATGATAATAAACATAAATAAGGATGGGTACTTAAGGGTTTGTATGTATTATTGAGTTTTAAATGGTTCTTGCGTTCAATACACTTTTCCAATTCCATTCATAGAAGTGTTAGGAGTCACATGATATGATTCATACACTTTCAAAGATGGTTTCTGCATGTATTATTAGGTAAATTAGCTAACTGAGGTTGAACCATGAAAGATAAAGTGGGTCAACATATATGGTTGAGTAGAGGGGAGGTGAAGTAATTCATACACTTTCAAGAGGAGGAAAAAAATCAGACACAACATACATTGTTGAAGAATAAATTAATGCAATAACAAAGGTTGGGGAAGAAAGAGAAAGCAATTTTGCTGAGAGTTATGGAGGAAAGAATCTCCATATATGACACTGCAGATGAAGGTGAATAAAATATCTATAGTAGAGGCCTCCATCCCACTCCTCTATTCATAAATGTTATATCTTACAAGTGTGCTAGATGAGGAATATTGTGAGAGAAATATTGGTAGGTGTAAGAATACAAATTACAATCATAGGGGCTCAAGACATGAGTCGAATCTATCAAATGACTACATGGTGCATAAACACTAGAAGGTTGTAGACACCAAAAATTACATCCCCCAAGCTCAAACATACTCACAAAAAAAGACGAAACATTTACGACGCCTCATTATGTCACCCCTTTTTAATTCATATATTTATGACCCATCATATCTCCAAAATCTAAGATGATTATTTGAAGTAATGATTATTTTAATAAATAAATTACATATTATCTCTTCACACCTCATTGAGTTAACCATGACACCTCACTAACTACTTAAGCACTTCTAAAACCACTTCCCAAAAATCACTAACCTATTTCCTAAACTAACTACCAACCTAATTAACTAAATATTCCAAAAAGCTAAACCCCCATAACCAAAATAAGTTAGTTCATGCTTTTAACCATTATTCACCTTAACTATTTAGAAATCCGCAATACCAAGTTCAAAATGGAAGGAATTCATTTGAGTTATTAACCAAACTATATTTCCCCAAAATCACCGATAATTTTTGTGATCGCCAACGATTTATAAAAATGGGTTTTCATACCTCATTTGTGGACAGATTCTCAGCTTTGTAGGTGTACTCTATCCCAATCCAAGATCATCAAGCATCCAGGAACTACACATCAACATTATCTAATGTCACGCTTCTTAATGAATGTTGAATTCATCATCAGATTGCTTGTTTTCATCCTCTAAACACATTCTTTCATTCTTTTGTCCACTAATTCATTCTGCAAGGTAAGTCACTCATTTTAATTTATTTTAGGTATACCTTTGCTTAAACATCATCTACATGTCAAATATCATTCTGTTTTATAAAATTTATGTCTTAATCCATTAATTTAAACTTTGTTTGTAAAATTCTTAAATTTCACGGTAATTGCTAACGATTACCCTAATCGTTAGAAATTTCCTGAATTGCTAATGATTCCTATATTTTTATGATTTTTCACCATTTCTGGCTAGAATCTAATTAAAATATTTAGTTTTTTCTTGTTATCTACTGATCTTTTGTCTAACATGATGCCTTCAGATGGTATTAGGAGGTTCTAACTTTCCCACAACTAATTCCTTTCCTATTTTCCTACATCCATTTTACTGGGAGCAATACAACTTGCTCCACGATCTTGAACTCTATGCGATGTAAGAAGCTCCATTTGATCACTTAGAGGCTATTTTTTTGCAACATAACGTATCTGGGAATCCACTAATGGTTTTTGGGATGCGTATGATGAATCACTAAGACTCTATGAGGATTTTGTTAAGTATGAACGCCAATACGAGAATGACCTTAAACACTTGGAAGAAGACTACTGCACTGCCTTAGAATTTGATTAAAACGGCCACATCAACATCTTCAACACTGACTCAACATTCGCTCACCTATACAACACTCAAGAGGAATATTCAGATTTCTTCATTGAAGATTATATCTTCATTCCTGATTCCAACCTAACTGAGGAAGAAGAGGAGATTGTTGATTCTATAACCTCTAACATATCTGAGAATCTATATACAAATCAGGAATCTAATTTATGGATGTAAACCATAGTATGTGTTAACCATATATGTATCTTACTAAATAAGTGATAATCATATTCTTGTTGTATCACTTTGTAAGAATGGTCAAAAATACTAATAGAATCTCAAGTGTTTTCCTAAACCATAAAATTATTTATTTACAAGAATTGTTATAGGTAAAGAAGATTTTTGATCTATTGTTTTAAAACGGTGCACAAACAAAATATAATTAACATCTGTGGGTATCCCAGAAACCCCACCATACTGAGTTTAAGCTCAATTATTACCCCTTGAAATCCATTAAGACAATGACATGCCTTGCGGGACACTAATTCCTATTTTATTTCATCATTTTATCATCATTTTGATTTTTGTTTTTCACTGACTGCTAATCACTGACGATTAGCTTAATTTCTTGTGATTACCCTGTGTTATTTTTCTTAACATTTTATTAACAATTTATAGTATTTTTCTTTATGTTTCCTTCTTATTCTAATCAAATTGCATCCTCTCTCTCTAGAAATAATTCCTTCTAGATTTGCTAAGAAAAAAATCAATAATTGTCAAAAGAATAAAAAATTTGAAAAAAGGAAACAAGGATTACTTTTGTGGTAAGTTTTAAATCTATATCTTTAAATTCCTATTTTGCATTCTTGTTTGTTTGTTTTCATCAAAATCAACACATCATTTTGGGACCTTAAAACGGAACAATCGCATCCTTCTTGTTTCACATAGTCTAATTAAGAGGAAAATTCATTGCATTCACTTATTTTCCCCTCACACACAACCAAATCACTTTAAGACCAAAAATGCATTCAAAATAACTCCCACCCAAGTGAAACTGATTGGGATGTCATCACCCAATATGGATACCGACTCGGTGTTCTGGCCAAGTATAAACACCTATTTGTCGATATATTTTGGCTCAGCATCTAACTCCCTTATCGTAACAGGACTGTGAAGTGAGGGGGTAGGCTCCAATATACCTGCATGTACCGATAATAATACAAAATTATGCCTCACATATCTTTGGGTATATCGAGGACTCCGTCTTTAAACACACTTGAAACCAGCTTTAGATGGCCATTTATTAGGACCCTCGTTGGCCATTTTACACATTTCACCTTTCATAATCAAGCAAAACAAGAATGAAATAACATTCTCCTTGCTTTTTCTTGTTGTTTGTTAATCAACACATTTTGTCATTAATATTTTTTCCATTTGTTTCCTGTGTGTGTGTGTGTGTGTTTATTATGCTACTCACTAGAAAACAAGCACATAACCAACTGTTTGAAAATATGTCTACTTCACCGCCTGTATTTCAACTTCAAGCCCCACTTTGCACTATACCACTCCTAGTAACAATTTCTTTGCCTATGCAGCCACAAGCATTGCTTTATCAGACAAACACATCTAATCCCTATCAAGCTCACTTTTTATTCCATCTTATTCACACTCACAACATGTTGCATAACTCGGTTGTAATTATTCTTGATTACTTATATTCACATGGTACAGTTTGCTTACCATGTTAGCTGGATATTTCGTATGTCGTTATATTTTCTATATACACATGTGCATTCACTCTCCTTCTAGTTGTGAATGAATAAATTCTACATATATTTACATGCAACATAGATTCTTAGAATTGTACCTCTTACCAGTCCCACAGTGGTTCCTAGGGGAATCTACTTTCATACACATGACATGTGTTATTGTTTCATTTTATACTACATCTTCTTACTATCACACTACTATATCGGATCATACATACTTTGAAATAATTTTATCTTTCTAAAATGCTAACAAGTGTTTCATGAGCATCATTTCCTTTGTAGAAACTATTTTCCATCATGGTTGTCTATTACTTTATTTGCTACAGTTTACCATTGTTCGACATTGTTTGTCATTTTTTGTGGGCTCTTCGCTTTATCTTGTGTGCACATTATATGCTTTTAGACGTTGCGGCCTTGATTATCTTGCAACATTGTGAGCAATGTCTCATGTTTGAAACTCAATTTTCTGTGGTCTACATTGTCTTCTTTGTTGCTAGCTTACACATTTTCTTTTATATGCATATTTGTCTTGTTTGCACTAACACATTTTTCAAGGCATTTTTTTGCATGTGCTTTGGTTTCTACTAAACACATTCCAACCCTCTACATGGGCATCGGTTTTAGATCAATGTTTGGTCCTCTCCTTTGGGCCACATCCTCTTAGTGATGTCACATGCACCCCAAATGAGGGGGCATACATTAGGTGAATCAGTCACCCCATTCAACAGTACGTAATCACAATTTCTTTCCTTCATAGTATAGAAACAAAATAGTCTTTAGTTACAGAAAGGGCTCATAATTTGACTTGGTTCCTCAACATAGCATAAATGTCAATGCCTAGATATAGACACTAGTGCATGGGAACTCCTAACCCTTCCTGGGTGCATATGAATAGGGGAAGTTACTGATTTTTTCTCAGATCAACACAATTTTGAGAAATTTATACAATGGTTTTCACATAACAGGCACAATCCTTTATCAATCAACATGCATGTTATCTCCTTTCTTCTATTTGCATTGGATAAAACTAGATCAACATGGATCAAAGTAGGATCAAACCATCTACAATGGTGTATAAATCGTCAGGAAGCAGTCAAGGATAGAGAATAAGACTAGACCTTTCTTCTTAACACTTCTTCTGTCGCAGGGTGATATCACCCTAAAAACTTACACTTGGTGTGAGATCGCCCAAAAAAATCATTATTGGCATGATATCACCCAAAAAAATTGTTCTTATACAACATTTTAGGACATTTTCTATCCTTATCATTCATCACAGATCAATTTTTTCACATGTAAATGACTTTGACTACTCTTTCACTCTTCTTTTGCAGGTTTATCCTTAATACACAACAAGAAGTAGCTCTTCATCAATTAATAATGTTAATAGGCACAAACACAACATGATGCAACTCATTATGCTTTTCACCCCGAGGGTCACGTCCTCTTTCCTAGCTTAGCTTCCACGCTTCATTTTCATCACTCAATGTTTTTTCTTATCTTCTAGGAATGCTTTTTCCATAGATCTACATGGTTATCAAGTATGCATCTCTTATCTACTTTATGTTATAGATTATTCACTCAAAAACATAAAGTAGGGCCAAATGTAGACAATAAATCACGTATTTTGGGTACATTTCTAGGTCTTATTCACATACTACTATTGATATGATTCGTATGTGAGAAAAATAGCAATTGACAGCTTTCTTTGGATTTTTATTTGTGTTTCATGTCTTATTTATGGCCTCTTACATCCTATATCCCATTCAATACTTTATTTCTTTATTGTTTATGAATATGGACACTAGTACCCAGATGCCCTCTTCCCCTCTAGATGCCCCCAACCTCTCTTTACTTTAATCACTACTTTTGGGTATCTTTTATCTTTAAGGCATCTTGTTTTCTTATGGGTCAGCCTTCTAGTTGTTAATTGTGAAATTCAACCAAGGGAGTCATATAAATATAAAGTTATGTGACCATAATAAGGAATTAAGCTCTAAGCATCTACTATCACCACCTAAGGTTGCATCCAAAGGCATTGTAATAGCATCAAAGCATCTATCTAACACTCACTCAAGGAGAAAGGGAATGAATTTTCTACATACACACATAGGAGGGGAAGTTCATTTTGTCATCCACACATCTACTTACATTGGTACATCTAGCTATTTCTTGTTATTCAAGCGCATATGGCACAAGAGCCACCTAGGGCACAATTATTACACACACACATGGAAACTACATGGGGTCTGAAATGTAGTGCAGTACTTGGTTGTAAGCTCACTCTTTTGAGTGACCACTAGGGTCAGTTTGAATCCCCATTTACATCTTTTTATTTTAAATATTTTATGTGTTCTTGGGTTTTACAAGAGATCATTTGTTTTGCATGTTACAGGTGAAATTTGTGGGCATTGTGCGGCACACAGGTGATGATTATTTATGAGGGAATTAGGAATTTGAAAACAAGAAGGGAAACATGAATATGCAAGGTGATGATAAATGGGAGTGAACGCGGGATGGGGGACAAGGGTACCAAAAATAGGTGTCTACATGTAGA
Source organism: Taxus chinensis (assembly GCA_019776745.2). Taxonomy (NCBI): domain Eukaryota; kingdom Viridiplantae; phylum Streptophyta; class Pinopsida; order Cupressales; family Taxaceae; genus Taxus; species Taxus chinensis. Next base: position 697,183,775 of record CM034151.1, read on the forward strand.
CACCAAAATTGGGTCACACTACCCTTGGTCCCCTTTCGAACAGCTAACTTAAATAGTTTTACCTAACCATGACCCTTACATCACACATTAATATTAATTTAATCACTTTAATTAAATTAATACTCATCTTCACTTTATTCATTATTTAATTATCTTAACTAACCCAATTTCCACCTCACCTAGACACCTCATTATAAACCTATTTTTAGTATCTATCTACTCACCATAACTAACTAAGACTTAGTTCAACCCTAATAATCAATGCCTATTATTCCTCTAACCACATTTCCGCTCATTAAAAGATAAATTTCATTTTGATCTACAAGAAAGGGATAGACCTAGCCTAAAATAATTGCAAGATTTGTCATTTTTAGCAAACCTAGGGAATCCTACCTGAAACGACACCGGTCATCCTGAAACCGACGTCGGTCAACCTGAAACCATCGTCGGTTACCATTTATTCACTTTGGTAACCTTGTTGGAGAGATTGGCCACATTCTTGAATTTTGGAGCAAAAGGAGATCTACATGTAAGCAAGAACCAGAGCTCTTTTACACATCCAAGCAGACATATCTAGCATCAAGCAAATCCAGAGGTATCAATCTCACGGTATCATTCTGGGAAGCACCACCGCGGCACCAAGTCCCATCCCACTGATTAATCATCACCACCGCCCAGCCATTGGACCTATAACATCAGTAAGTGTGTTTATCACATGTGTTATTTCATCCTTGTTCTATTTTAAAGGTTTTTGTCATCTCTGTTATCATTTTTTATTAGTATCTCCATTCCCCCACCATTTAATTTCTTACAAACTCAACATTTCACCATCATACCATTTGATCATCTATACACGAAATTTATACATATCTAAGTGTTCCTAAGATCCCCACAGACCTCACCATTCCCCTTTTTATCTATGTCTAACCTCAGATCACTTTCCACAATTAGATCTTGTTGAGTTGCTATCATCCCGACCATACCGACACTGGTTACCCATGACCGTCGTCGGTTCTCTCTAAACCTTCATCGGTTATATCTGACCAATACTGGTCTCTATGTTTTGGCCATCCTATCAATAACATAACCTAAGAATCTTCACCCAAACAAAACATAAGTGACACCCGACCCCGACCACGAACCAGTACTAGAACCCTGACAACTACCCCACCTCCAAATCTGATCATAACCCTCGCTGTTATGTTCATACTTACTATTGTATTTGATGAGAGAACCTAAATCATATCAATTACAGTAGGATTCTATTTACTTACATTGATCCTTACATTAAAATGTATTTTACAATGGGGGTGATGCCACCGAGGACGTATCACACTTCAGGACTAGCAAATGCTAGCAGCCGCATGAAATTTATATTATTTAAATCCTGTTTTTTTGGTTCTTGTTGTGTCTTGCAAGAAGTCCTCCTAGCCGAAAGGAAGCTCTCAGAGTCAGCATTGGATCGAGAATAGAAGTCAGAATGTGCACACAACCTTCCAAACTGACCATCACCATAGGTATTCCTATGGCTACACCCTATCGTTTTGTCACATTCAAAAGTAAGAAAATGTGAAAAATTTTTGGGCACAATCGGTGGGACCCTCTCTTGGGGTTCATTGATTTTATTCATGATAGGAAAACATTTTTGTGTGTTTCTTCATTCGAAAATTACACAGTTAATCTTCTCCCTGGTAATATTTATTTCTTCTAATTGTCTAAATGATATTTTTCATTGGGGGTTAAAATTGAACCCTTTTCTTTTTACATTGCATTAGTTAAAAAGATCCCTCTTCATGTCATCAGACTACATAGAGATATTAATATTTCAATTTGGTATTAAACCACTTGCATTGTTTTATATAAATTTTGTTGCATTATAGCTCAAATTAAAAAATGAGGGCACCAGCGCGTTCTTCCCCTTTTTTCCCCCCCCGTTCCCTTCTTTCCCTCCCCCTTCTCTTTTTTTTTCGTCTTTCCTTCCCATCTAACCCTTCTTACCTTGATTTTTCTTTGGCCTCGAGCTAGGGCCCCCATCTGCCACTCCCCTTTACCCTCCTACTAATTTCACCGCTTTCTCCGCTTATGTTTACTTTTCGTCTCCACTTCATCCTTTTTGTATATTACCTAGTTCTTGTTCTTTTCTCTTCTTTTCTTCTTTTTATCTGTGTTTTGTCTTTTTTTTCCTTATCCACTCCCTATCTTTTAGCCTCCTCTCTGCCTTCGATTCTTCCTTGGATTTCCCCTTTAGTTACCTCCCTAGCTCCCCGTTTGCCATCTTCCTTCACCCCGTCCTCTATCTCCAGAGTGCTTCTTTCTTCGTTGCCGTCTTGCGGCCCTTCTTTCTCCGTCCCGTACCCTCCTATTCTTTTCGCCCCTTTCCCTCCTCGTTGCGTCCCTTTTTTACCCCTCCTTACCCCCTCCGCCCCCCTTCTTCTCCTTGTCCTTTTTCCCCCCCCTTTTTTTTTCCTTCCTTTTTCTCTCTTCTCGGCCTCTCCTTTTCCTTTCTTCCCTTTTATTTTGCTCTACACTTACATCTACCCATCGACCCCCCACTGCACTCCCTTTATTTGTCCTCTGTCTTTAATCCTATAGGCTGGAAGTTATGCACAATTTCGTGGTTGACACAATTGACGGTAGAAAGAACTGCTTCTTCTCTTTCTCTTGCCAAACTACACAAAAAATTTGAATATACACACCTTCTAAAACGACCATTTACTTGGGAAAACAATGTAAGACACATGATCAGAGATGCAAGTAATCCCAACTAGTTATTTCTTTGTCCATACCCCATAAGAGGAAGAGACCGCCCCCACCAGAAACATAAACTGAAACTCACCCTCTAGATTTCCTTTTCATAAGATGCCTTCCCAAACCAAAAACTTCATTTCTTAATTCACGTGTCAGCACAAATAACATAAGCTACAACAAATATAGAATCATTCTGATAAGACTACGTGGTTTCCTAGATGTTGCTTGACTTGTGTTTTGAGTTGAGAGGGGATACATTTTCTTTCATATTTCTTTTTCCTTTCACACTCTTCCATCATAGTCAGAGTATTCTCTTACTCTGAGTGTGTCAAGGAATCATCTATCATGGCCAAGGCTTTTGGTTGATTCTTCATTACAATTTTTAAATCACAAAAACACCTCATTTTTCTTCATTCTTTAGATTTCAACAGTAACCGGCATTGTTACATTTGACTGGCATGGTTTATAACACTGGCATGGTTCCGCTTTCTTTTGGATCATTTTATTAGAAAACACTCACTCTCCTTCTCTAGTTGTGAATGAAATAAATTCTACATTATTTACATGCAACATAGATTCTAGAATGTACCTCTTACCCAGTCCCACAGTGGTTCCTAGGGGAATCTACTTCATACACTGACATGTGTTATTGGTTTTCATTTTATACTACATCTTCTTACTATCCACGACTATATCGGATCATACATACTTTTGAAAATATTTTCTTTCTAAAGCTAAAAGTGTTTCATGAGCAATCATTTCCTTTGTAGAAAACGATTTCCATCATGGTGTTCTATTACTTTATTTGCTACAGTTTACCATTGGTTCGACATGTTTGTCAGTTTTTGGCTCTCTTCGCTTTATCTTGTGTGCACATTATATGCTTTTAGACGTTGCGGAGCCTTGATTACTTGCAACATTGTGAGCAATGTCCAGTCCTCATGTTTGAAACTCAATTTTCTGGGTCTACATTGTCTTCTTTGTTGCAGCTTACACATGTTTCTTTTATATGCATATTTGCTTTTTGCACTAACACATTTTTCAGGCATTATTTTTGCATTTCTTTGGTTTCTACTAACACATTCCAACCCTCTACATGGCATCGGTTAGATCATGTTTGGTCCTCTCCTTTGGGCCACAAAACCTCTTAGTGATGTCACATGCCCACCCCCAAATGAGGGGGCATACATTAGGTGAATAGTCACCCCATTCAACAGTACGTATCACAATTTCTTTCCTTCAATAGTAATAGAAACAAAATAGTCTTTAAGTTACAGAAAGGGCTCATAATTTGACTTGTTCCTCAACATAGCATAAATGTCAATGCCTAGATATAGACACTAGTGCATGGGAACTCCTAAACCCTTCTGGGGTGCATATGAATAGGGGGAAGTTACTGATTTTTTCTCAGATCAACACAATTTTTAGAAAATTTATACAATGGTTTTCACCTAACAGGCACAATCCTTTTATCATCAACAGCATGTTATTCGCCCTTTCTTTTCTTCTATTTGCAATTGGATAAAACTAGGATCAACAGGATCAAGAGGATCAAACCATCTACATGTTGTATAAATCGTCAGGAAGCATCAAGATAGAGACATAAGACATACCTTTCTTCTTAACAACGTCTTCCTGTCGCAGGGTGAATATCACCCTAAAAAAAAACTTACACTGTGGTGAGATCCCCAAAAAAATCATTTATTGGCATGATAAATCCCACCCAAAAAAATTGTTCTTATACAACTTTTAGGACATTTTTCTATCCTTATCATTCATCACAGATCAATTTTTTCACATGTAAATGACTTGGACACTCTTTCAACACTCTTCTTTTGCAGGTTTATCCTTAATACACAACAAAGTAGCTCTTCATCAATTAATAATGTTAATAGGCACAAACACAACATGAGCAACCATTATGCTTTTCCACCCATTGCTTTTCCACCCCGAGGGTCATCGTCTCTTTCCTATCTTAGCTTTCCACTCTCATTTTCATCACTCAATGTTTTTTCTTTCTTCTAGGATTGCTTTTTCAATATCTACATGGTATCAAGTATGCAGTCTCTATCTACTTTATGTTATAGATTCTTCCTAAAAACATAAGTAGGGCCAAAGAGACAATAAATCACGTATTTTGGGTACTTTCTGGTCTTATCACATACTACTATTGATATATTCTATGTGAGAAAAATAGCATTGACAGCTTCTTTGGATTTTTATTGTGTTTCATGTCTTATTTTTATGGCCGTCTTACATCCTATAATATCCCATTCAAATACTTTATTTCTTTATTGTTTATGAATATGGACACTAGTACCCAGATGCCCTCTTCCCCTCTAGATGCCCCCAACCTCTCTTTACTTTAATCACTACTTTTGGTATCTTTTATCTTTAAGGCATCTTGTTTTTCTTATGGGTCAGCCTCTAGTTTGTTAATTGTGGAATTCAACCAGGTAGTCATAGAAATAAAGTTATTGACCATACTAGGAATTAAGCTCTAAGCATCTACTAGCACCACCTAAGTTGCATCCAAAGGCATTGTAATAGCATCAAAGAAATCTATCTAAACCGCACTCAAGGAGAAAGGGATGAAGTTTCTACATCACCATAGGAGGGGGGGACGTTCATTTTGTCATCCACACATCTACTTCATTGGTCACATCTAGCTATTTCTTGTTATTCAGCGCATATGGCAACAGAGCCACCTAGGCACATTATTACACACACACATGGAACGACATGGGGTCGGAAATGTAGTGCAGTACTTGGTTGTGAGCTCACTCTTTTGAGTGCCATAGGGTCAGTTTTGAAATCCCCATTTACATCTTTTTATTTTAATCTTTTATGTGTTCTTTGGGTTTTACAAATATCATTTGTTTTGCATGTTACAGTGAAATTTGTGGGCATTGTGCCGCACACAGGTTGAGATTATTTATGCGGGAAAATTAGGAATTTGAAAACACTCAGGGAAACATGAATTGCAAGTTGATATAATGGGAGTAACGCGGATGGGGGACAAGGGTACCAAAATAGGTGTCACCTGTAGACACCAAAATTGGGTCCCTACCCTTGGTCCCCTTCGAACACAGCTAACTTAAATAGTTTTACCTAACCATGACCCTTACACTCACACATTAATATTAATTTAATCACTTTAATTAAATTAATACTCATCTTCACTTTATCATTATTTAATTACTTAACTAACCCAATTTCCACCTCACCTGACACCTCCTTTATAAACCTATTTTTAGTATCTAATCTACTCACCATACAACTAAGACTTAGTCTCACCCTAATAATCAATGCATATTATTCTCTAACCAGTCCGACTCATTCAAAGATAAATTCATGTTGATCGACAAGAAGGGATAGACCTAGCCTAAAATAATTTGCCAGATTTGGTCATTTTACAAACCTATGGACTCCTACCTGAACCGACACCGGTCATATATCCTTAAACCGACGTCGGTCAACCAAACCCTGAACCATCGTCGTGTACCATTTTCACTTTGGTCAACTTGTTGGAGGTATTGGGCCACATTCTTGAATTTTTGGAGCAAAGGATATCTTACATGTAAGCAAGAACCGAGCTTCTTTTACACTCCAAGCAGACATATCTAGCAATCAAGCAATCCAAGAGGTATCAATCTCCGTAAAAATCCTTCTGGGAAGCACCACCATCTGCACCAAGTCCATCCCACTGATTAATCGCACCACCCACCCCGCCCAGCCATTGGACCTATACACATCAGTAAGTGTGTTTATCACTGTGTTATGTCATCCTTGTTTATTTTAAAGGTTTTTGTCATCTCTGTTATCATTTTTTAATTAGTATCTCCATTCCCCCACCATTTAATTTCTTACAACTCACATTTCCCATCATACCATTTGATCATCTATCACGAAATTTATACATTCTAAGTGTTCCTAAGATCCCCCACAGAAACCTCACCTTCCCCTTTTTATCTATGTCTAAACCTCAGATCACTTTCCCATTAATCCTTGTTTGAGTTGCTATCATCCCGACCATAAACGACAACCTCTGGTACCCATGAGTCGTCGGTCTCTCTAAACCTTCATCGTTATATCTGCCCACTACTTGTCCCGCTATGTTTTGGCCAGCCTTCAATAACATACCTAAGAATCTTCACACCCAAACAACATAAGTGAACCCGAACCCGACCCTAACCAGACTAGAACCCCTGACCAACTACCCCACCCTCCAAATCTGATTCCTAACCTGCCTGTTATGTTTATACTTACATTATTGATTGGATGAGATACCTAATCATTATCAATTACATAGGATTCATTTACTTACATTGATCCTTACATTAAATTGTATTTAACATGGTTGACTGCCACCGGGGAGGAGTATCACACTCCCTGGATCAGCAAATGCTGGCGCCCTCTGACATATATTAATTTAATCAAAAAAAAAAAACTCCCCCCCCGTTTGTTGTTTGGTCTTGTTGTGTATTTCAAGCAGTTCCCTCCTAGGAAGGAAGCCTCCAGATCAGCATTGGATCTAGAAAGTCAGAATGTGCACCACAACCTTCAAACTGACCATCCCATAGGTATTCCTCATTGCCTACACCCTATCTGTTTTGTCACATTTCAAAACGTAAAGAAATGGTGAAAATTTTTGGCACACTCGGTGGGACCCTCTCTTGGGTTCATTGCATTTATTCATATAGGGAAAACATTTTTGTGTGTTTCTTTCATTTCGAAAATTACACATTTAATCTTCTCCTGGTAATATTTATTTCTTCTAATTGTCTAAATGATATTTTTCATTTGGGGCTTAAAATGAACCACTTCTTCTTTCCTTACATTGCATTAGTTAAAAAGCATCCCTCTTCATGTTCATCATTTACTACAATCGAATATCATATTTCAAGTTGGGTATTAAAACACTTGCATGTATTCTAATTTTGGTGCATTATAGCTCACATTAAAAATGAGGGCAACCTATATGCTGGAAGTATGCACAATTCGTGGTTGACACAATTGAACGGTAGAAAGAACTTGCTTCTCTCTCTTTCTCTTGCCAAACTACACAAAAATTTGAATATACACACCTTCTTAAACGACATCTTACTTGGGAACACCTGTTAAGGATCACATGATCAGAGGATTGACAAGTAATCCCCAACTAGTTATCTTTGTCCAATACCCCATAAGAGGAAGGACCGCCCCCACCATAACATAAACTGAAACCTCACCCTCTAGATTCCTTTTTCATAAGATGCCTTCCCAACCAAAACTTCATTCTGAATTCATGTGTCAGTCACAAATAACATAAGCTACAACAAATATAGAATTCATCTTATAAGGACTACGTGGTTTTCATAGATTTGTGCTTGACTGTGTTTTGAGCTGAGAGGATACATTTTCTTCATCTTTCTTTTTTCCTTCACACTCTTCCATCATAGTCAGAGTATTCTAACTTACTCTGAGTGTGTCAAGGAATCATCCTATCATGCCCAAGCTTTTGGGTTGATTCTTCATACAATCTAAATTCACACACCTCATTTTTCTTCATTCTTTAGATTTCACAGTAACCGGCATCGGTTTACATTTGACTGGCATTGGTTTATCAAACTGCGATCGGTTCCTTATTCTGTTGGATCATTTTATTTAGAAAACACTCATCTCAACTTATTTTTGTCTACAGGTTTCTGTGTGTCACCATACTCTCTGTATTCTGATATAGTCCTCCAATACAATCTCCCTGTCTAACAGTCACCAGTTTCTACTATTTTGATTGTGAAACTGTTATTCTTCACAAGTAACCGTCATCGATCATCTTCTGACCGGCATCATGGTCACACCTTAACTGGCATCGGTTCTTGCAACCGGAATCGGTCACCTTGTCTTGATTTTTTATCAAAATATTTATCCATTTTTCCTCTCAAAATTTATTTTTTCCTATCTCTGTTGTCCCCTATGTCATTTACAAAGTACAGTTCACCTATTTATGTTGATTCACATGGTGTTGACTCACAACCAAACTAATACCCTTATGTTTCATGCTAGCCGTCAGCCACTCCCACCTAGTCCATGACCACCATCCATTTTTTCACCTATGGATCCAACTGATCTTATCCCCATCGCTTACCGGTGACAAGGAGTTTGTGAGACTCCTCGACAAGAATCTGTTGTTGTCCAGTACTACCTGTGCTCATTCTTCCACACGGGATTCCTCAGGGATAGTTAATATATGTCAGCCCATATCTATCCCTCCTGACTCTATCCCCCACTTCTGTATCAGCTAGCACATGAGTTTCGGTGCTACCGTCATCCACTTTATCACATGTGGTGTCTCAGCTAATCCCACATCCACTATAACTGTAGCATCTACATCATCGATCGCACCCGTGACATTGATTGTCTCTCTGATAGTCACTATGAGTAGAGCTTCATCTGCTGCCCACCATTTTCACATATACCCATTGCATCACAACCACCTCCAATGTCAGGCAACTTACAACCGTTTCCAAAATCTCATCCTCTCTATCCCATAATCCTTACCACCAATCATCACTAGAGTATTTACGACTACCCCACCCACTTACACATGTGACCAACAACCCCTAACCTAATCTATCGCTTACACTGGCTATGTGCCACCCACATCTATTCCTCCTACACAGTTCTCATACTCAGCACTACCATACACCAGCATACAACCTACCTCATACATTCAACATCAACCCCCTTTTTCTGCAGGGGTTACCCATTCATTACAACCTACTAACGACCTCATTAAAATGATGATGGAGAAAATGAAGACCTTAGAAGCATCATTTTTTTTGGCTCCCATAATTATTTAACATATGATGAAATCTTTAATAATCATATCCATCCATCTATTCCCATTCGTCCTTACCTAGTTCATTGGGAAATGCCTAAATTCAATCACTTCAATAGTAAAGAAGACCTGCAACAACACTTGTGGTCATTTAAACATGGGTGTTACCTAATCACCCACGACGATGCTTTACTCCTATGAACTTTCTCAATGTCCATGACATGACCAACATTAGATTGGTATAGTGGACTACCTCAACATTCTATCTATTCCTTTAATCAAGTAGCCCAAGATTTCCTGGATCATTTTTCAATCAATGTTACCAAGAAAGTCACCACGACTGATCTCTATTCAACCCAGTAGTACGAAGATGAATCTATCACAGATTTCATTGCCCGCTGCCAGAGTCTCATCAACCAATTGACGTTCCAACTACCTCAGAATGAATTTATTGAGTTGTTAACTAGAGCTTGTGTCAAACACATCTCGCCAACTCTACAATTCCAAAGCTTCTAAACCTTTTATGAAGCATTCACCATGGCTTGAAAAGTGGAAATTCATGCCATTGAAGAAAATAAAATCCAATTACGGAACAAAAACACCCCATTCAAATCCAACGATTCTTCTTCATCTTCAAAACCCCAAAATAACTATTCAAAGACCAAAGGATCTACCAACACGGTAGTCCTCAAGGAAGCTCCACCTCATCCTTCTAATAAGGCCCAACCTTCTTCCAATCTTTCTCCTATCCAGGCATTTTAGCTTCGGCAGGAGAAACGGAAGTAAACTTCGATCGGAGAGACCTATTCTTTGGTCTTGGAAAAACTTCTTAAAGCTGGAGCCATTACACTTCCTCCCATAATACCTCATACAGGTTTCAACCCCACTCTTCCTATGCCCACATGGTATAAAGAGCATGACTACTATAATTACCATCATGTTAAAGGACATAGTGATGGTAACTACATAACTTTTAAAAACATTGTTCAAGAGATAATATATAATGGAGACCTTGTTGTAGACAACCCGAATGCACCAGCAAATCATAATTTGCACATCTTCAAAAATTCATTCCCTAATCATAAACCATCGTCTAATAAAAATAGTGAGCCTTCATCCAATGAAAACACCATCCGTGAGGTTCATATAGTTTTTGATATCATGCCAACTATTCCTCAAAACTTACCTACTTCATCTATTGAAGAAATCTTGGCATGAGCTCCTCCACCCACATAAGAGCATAGCTCTTCTACTCCTCCACCCATAGAGGAGTCTCTACGATAGAAAATCAACACGTGACCTTCTTCACGACTGAATTCCTGAGGTCGTGCTGAGACAGCCGCTGTGGAATTGAAATGGGAGTGAAAGTGATGGTGACTATCAAGCTAATTGGGAAATCTTATGTCTTTGACACACAATACTCATATCTATGAATGTAAGGAAAAGAATGATCTCCTAACCTGAAGGGGTGTGATGGTCCGGTACGATATGATAGCTACTCGAAGACTCCAATCGATGTCTATGTTCTGCCAAGATTCTATTGATTGGTTGTGGAATACATGGAAAGTAACCTACAGGTGCTTCGTATGGTTTCCAGACAAGATCATGAAATTGTGACAAGAGGTGTAGTGGAGCTACAGGAAACTAAGGGTGGTTTTCTGGTCTCATCTAGAAAATTCTTAGCCTGATTGGCTGCTATATTCAACAATGAAAGTTGTGTAATAATATCTGGTAGAAGCAGTGAAGACATGAATACCAATGTGTGTAGCTAGTGTCGATATCTAACTGACTACAGGCCTATTGGGTTTAGGGAATTATGGGTCATAACCTAAAGAATTGTTGAGGGTGAGGCCCATTATATAGTCATACATGCAATCAAATCCTATTTCTAGGAGCAAGCCAAAAGTCTTAGGCTTGATTAGAAGCTATGTTCAATGTCTCTAACTGTCTTATTTTCTCATTGTATGTGGGCAGGTGTACGTAAGACTGTACAACAGCAAACTTGTGTCAATGTCAGTTATTAGCTCTGGCCACATTGGGTTTGTGGGACCAAGGGATCACAACTGTAAATATTTTCCTGTTACAGACCGTTAATGTGTCATATGCAAGATGAATATTTGTATTTTAGTAATAAACTATCTACAAAGGAAATCTACCTAAATTTTTTTTTTTCTCAATATATCAGAAAAAGCATAAAACAAGCTAATCTATGAAAAATAATTTTTTTTTGTTCTTTTGTAACTTTTCAATAATTGCTCTAATCTAATAAACCTAGTTTTAAAATAAATAACGAGCCAAATGTAGCTACTATTTATGTAATGTGAAGCTAAATCTATTATCTATTCTAACTCAACAATATCTTTCCACTTACTTCAAAATGAAGAACAAATCATGGCTCTAATAGAGTCTATTGTTCCCCTACAACTTCCCTAACATGTTAAGAGAAAATTCCCTATTTGATTTGATCTACTTTTGCAATTATCTAGCTACCGAAATGAACTTTTGCTCTACTCATCATATTCAATTGGGACAATTTGACAAAACAAAGAAAACAAAATACAAACAAATCCAACTTGGAAGAGATGAGCGTGAAAAAAAATCTAGTAGTATCGGTATCTGTGCCCTCAGTTCGTTCTTTCTTTCTTGAGGTTCAGTGAGTCAAAAGATAGGGAATGCCAAAGAACAACAACAAGAGGATGGCCGTGAGCGATGGAAGCTGGCAAGCAGTTTCAGACGCAATTGCAAAGTAGAAGAGAGATAGCCAAGAATATGAGCAGGCTATGCAATTCCGAGCAGATTAGGGATGCAAAACATGCAAGAACACAAAATTCTCAGGGACTTTTCCTGAATACAAGCATGGAATATAAGAATGAAGGATAGGAGGTTACTTCAGCACAAGGCAAGTAGAGGGTGTTCCTCTCATGAATCATTTAAAAATGAAGGAGCAGGAGAACCAACCAAATGAATCTATTTTAGCCAAATTCAGCTCACAGATGCATTCAAAAAGAAAACTTACGTGAATGTCGCTGTAATTTTACGACATGAAGATTCTGGGAAAAATTGGGAAGGACCACCGCCTTTGAGACAAGGTGCGGTCCTGACAATGTGAAGGCCAAAACCAAGCATAGAAAGAAACGAGGAGATGGAAAAATGCATGTGTTGGTGCTCAATTTGTCTCACTCCAGTTTTCATTGAAATTCTTTAGATTGTGGCCTCTGTTATGTTTGTTGTCTCCCCCTTGCTCAAATGGTTGTGTCTTGGCATTTTTACAGTTGTGACAGGTGGTAATTTTCCCGATCAAAATTTCGTCTTGGATCAGTTGAAAATGGCCCCGTGTTGGTTGGATGTCTGCTCCTGTGGGGCACGGTTAAAAATTATAAGGCTCCTTTCACCAAGCATGTCCCAGGAGGCTTCTGTTGGGACTTTCCCGTACTTATAATTTTCACCGCAACTTCCAAAGGGCCTGGACATGTAGAGGAGACTTCGCATGTTGGGGAGTGGCCCCTGATTTTGTTAGTTTGGAAGAAGGCCCAAGAGACCACGTGGAGACTCTATTGGACTCAGAAACATGTTGGTTCCCACTCTGTTTGAGGTCTCTACCTTTCGGGACCAAGCTTAAGGTGCGCTATTGAGGACACGTAGCAAGTGGGGAAATGACGGTGTGGGCCCGAGGGGAAAATAGGGAACTTTTTCCTTTTTGGAAAATAGGGATAACATCTGTAAGTTGAAGCGCAAGTTCACTGGGACCCACATTGGGACATATGTCAAGCCTGTTTGTCAGAGGCGGAAGGGGCGTAGAAAATGTTAACATTTACTTTGTTCCAAAAATTATAAAATGTCCAAAGGTGGCCCCCAGACCCATTTCCAATCAATTTTTCCATGCAGAGGGCTCAAATCAAAGTTGAAACGCAGATCATGGCTAGCTGTGCTTCATTTGTGTTTTACACCATTGAAGCTCCAAGATGTCTGGAGATAGCATTTTTAAAATAATTCTTCATCAAAATTTTTGGTAAAATTTTTGTGTCGTTTCGTTTGGCAAAGTTTAATTTGATCAATTTGGGGAGCTTCAATTTGTAGATTGTGAAATTACTTTAATAAGAGTTTTTACTGAGCTCATGCACAAATACAATATGCTAGAGCTAGAAGTTGGAGAGTAACATTTCAGAGGGAAAAGGTATGAATGATTAAAGGTACAAAACAGGCGTAAAGTTGATAAAGGCCGTGCCTCGAGGACAAAAGGGATGCTTGTCAAGTCCAGCTATGCAAAGGCTCTGAAAAATGATTAAAAAGGGATTTCCGCATGACAAGCAAATGAGGAAAAGGGACTCCCAAAAGTTTGGTGCATGGCAGCCTAGTCCACAGTCGATGCCCAAGAAAACCTGAGCTGTTCCAGTTGGTCCACATGGTAGATTTCGGATCTGAATTTGTTAACTGTCTCTGTATGAAAAAAAGGGGGTAACAGAAGCAAGGTCCCCTCAAATATTCTTCGCTTTTAAAAGGAAAAGGTTCTGTAGGCCTCCAAGGATGAAGAAGATGCCTCCAGTTAGAACAATGATGTAATATTTTGATATGGAGCAACATACAATATTGTGGGGTTTTGGATGATGACATGGAGCACAATATTGAGTAGTGTGATGTCTTGAACAGGTGGTTTACCTTGGACGTTATTTTGATGGAGGCTGTTCCAAGTTTGGAAATGGTCTCAGTATGGTTCTGATCTCCCCAAGCCAAGAGAGTTTAGAGTTTCTTTCAAACCTTAACTTTATAAATGAAACTAATAACATTGTTGAGTATGACGCCATTATTCTAGGTTTGAGAATTTATTGGAAAGTATCATTATTACATATATCATTGTCAAAGGAGACTCAGAACTGATTGTCAACAAATTAAAACTTGGTAGCTACCAAAAATTAGAGAATTAAACAATATAAGCATGCAGTTGAGGAATTGATTTTTTAAATGTTAACTCATTTTATATTGTGCATCATGATAGAAAGTTCAATGTTGTTGCAGACCTATCTACAGTCTTGGGATCTTGGTTTGATATTGTTCAATGTCCCCCAATCGTGAAGATAATGTTGAAGTACTACACAAGGCCATTTGTCCCAGACAACGTAAAAAATTGGCAAGTGTTGATGAGAGATTGCCCAAGTGAAATGGTTTCTGCAGAACAAGGGGAGTTTTGTTGATCAGTTACGTGATTGGGAGCCAATGTGTGTGCATGCAGAGGGAAAATAAACTTTTTTTGGCAAAGATGATCATTCCAATTAAAACTATACCATGCCTAGAGGGTTGTTGGTTTCTCTTGAATCAAACTTTTTAATGTTGATTACATTATTTAAGACTGTATCAGCCTCAGGGTATGTTGAAAGAGCATGACTTGGAACAAAGGAAAAACCAAGGAAGATATGGTTAGGAAGAAATTTGAAAAGAAGAGAAGAGAAAAGTCCTATGTCCATTATTAAAGAATACAGGACTGCTTTACTTGGTCCTATTCTGAACTGAAAGCATTATGGAGGAAGGGATTAATGTAAGTGAAAAAAGCAAATGCTGATTAAATCCACTCCTCTCCAGAAAATGGCAAGATGAATTGAAGAAGAGTAAGAGATGGAGGATCATTCAGCCAACAAAGGTATTCTTCTTGGGTTGCAAACTTAGTGCCAGTTAGAAAAAAATGGTGATATTAGGTATGTGTGGGATTTTAGAAATCTGAACAGAGCACAATGACAGAAATTATCCTCTGCCACAAAATGGAAAATATGTTGTTAATTGTGACTGGATCTGAGTTCTTTCTACTGGATGGTTTCTCTGGATACAATCAAGTTGTTGTGAAGGATTCATAAAGAATAAAGACTGCCTTTACCACTCCATGGGGCACAAATGTTTATGTCAGGATGTCATTCGGTCTGATGAATGCTGGAGCTACCTTCCAAAGAGCAATGGATGTTGCTTTTGTTGGTTACATTAATGATTTTATTGTTGTTTACCAGGATGATGTGACTGTGTTTTCCAGAAAGAGAAGTGATCACTTACAACACTTAGAAAAATTGCTGATAAGATGCAGAGAGTATGACATTTCACTCAATCCGAATAAGTGCCATTTTGGAGTGCAAAAGGCCAAGTTGCTTAGTCACATTGTATCAAAGGATGGTGTCATGATTGATCCCGAAAGGGTAGAGGCTATCAACAAGGTTCCAATTCCAAGAACCAAGAAGGTAATCTAATCCTTCTTTGGGTAGATCAATTTCATTAGAAGATTTGTGTCTAACTTTGCTGAGTTGACTCTCCCCTTCACTTGCATGTTGAAGAAAGACTAGATTATCAAGTGGGAAGAAGTAGCCATTCAGGATTTTGATGGGATCAAAGAAGTACTAAAGTATGCCCCTGTTTTGGCAGCCCCAAATTACAAGAAACCTTTTCAAGTATTTTCTTTTGCTTTAGAAAATACCATTTCCTCTGTTTTGTTACAGAAGGATGATGAAGGGGCTGAGAGACCAATTTCCTATTTTAGTAAGGCATTGCAGGGAGCCGAGTTAAAATACACCATCATGGAGAAGCAGACATTTTCCTTGCTGAAAGCAACAAAGGTCTTTAGACCCTACATCTTGAGTTCTAAATTTTTTGCTTATGTTCCCCACACCATGTTGAAAGACATCTTATTAGAGATGGAGATCTCAAACAAAAGATGTAGATGGGTGAACAATTTGTAGGAGTATGACATGGATATCCAAACCACGAAATTGGTAAGATGTTTGGGTCTAGCTAAGTTTATGGCTGAGAGCAACCTACAAACTATTGAAGTAAATAAAGTGGAAGGAGAAAGGGTGGATGACCTTGAAAAGTTGGTAAGTTCTGAATAGTAAAAAGATATAATCTTTTATCTTAGACATCTATGTTTTCCTAAAAATCTGAGTAAAAATTAGAAAAGAACTCTTAAGTTAGCCTCTCTAAAATATGTCCTTACTGATTTTGGGTTAGCTTGGAAGAACCCCGAGGGAGTGCTCTTGAGATCCATTACTAAAAATGAGGCCCCTAAAATAATTGTTGATCTCCATGGAGGGGTCTATGGGGGACATTTTTTTGGAAGAGTTACAACACATAAAATCTTGAGGGCTGGTTATTGGTGGCCAACTCTCTTCAAGGATACAACTCTAGTGGTGAGGAAATGTGAAAATTGCCATCATTTTTCTGTAAGAATGAAGGCTTCAGGATCCCTTCCTTTGCAACCTATGTCGGTTGAAGCCCTATTCAGACAATGGGGAATGGATTTCATAGGGGAATTTTTTTTATCTTTCTAGTGCTAGTCATAAATGGATTCTTTTAGCCACTGATTATTTCACTAAGTGGGTATAAGCAATCCCCACCAAGAAGGCAACACACCAAGTAGTCATGGACTTTGTGCTGAATCAAATCATATGTAGATTTGGAGTGCTAGCTAAAATTGTTGTTGATAATGCCATGAGTTTTAGATCCAAACCTTTGGTGGCAATGTGCAAAGAGTATGGCATCAATTTGACATATGCTTCTAACTACAATTGTAACATTCCCATTTTAAGACTTTAGAAACAAGGGAATTTTTTTTTGAAACATAATGTTCTCTATTCTAAATAAAACATTATTTAGAACACACATTCTATGCCAATCAATCTCATAATAGATAACCATATGCAGCTATAATGACTCGGTATGTTACCGATCTCTCGTTCCATGACTCAGTTACCAACTGATATCTCATGTTAACTTAAAGTATAGAATACATTATGTATACTACGTATACTTGGTTCTCCTACCCTATTCCGGGTACTGAGTGATCTGTTTAAAGAACCTATCTAAATATTTGTTACCAATACTCATCTGACATCACGTTTCTTTAAACTAGGTGACATATGACAATGTAACCAGCAACTTATGATACTTTGGCCAAATATTTTCAACATATTGTTCATGTTACAATTCCTAGATGGCATACTTGTCATTTTGGAATACGTCCTTCACCTCACTCTTCTGTTATCTAGAATGGTCTTTACTGACTACCGTCGGTCTACTTCCCCAAGGTTTGACCCTAGCCCGGGTTAGAAACACAATTTATTATAGGAAGACGCTCATGTTGACTTAGGGTATATGGGCATACTTAGTTGACCTAAGTTAGCCAGATGTGCCGAGGTACCCTGAGTCATTGAAAGCTACTACCTATCCTAAACATGCTACTAACTTGACCAAGAGAGAAACTAAGTTCAAGTCCAGATGTGCGTAAATCTAGATAAACAAATACGGAAGGGTGTTGCCACATGTCAACTGCAACATTGTATTCTCGAGAAGTCCCAAGACTTCTCAAGGGTACAGTTCTACAGTTTGTGTGTGCCAACATCTGTTATAATTGATTCATCAAGATGTATATACCCCCCCCCCACCTAGTGGTCATTAATCATAATTAAATTGGATTAAGATTTAGGTTACAACAACCATGCCTAATCCTAATTCCAACATTCATTAAGTTCTTTTACCCATACTTATCCTGATTAGCTATGGAGAACTTCATTAGTCCATGTTTGCATTATTATTCATTAACGTGGCATAACAAGCAGTTATCCCCAAAACAAGAAAAAAAACATCAACGTTTAATCCTTAATGTAGCCTAGTTATCCAAATCAAGTGTGTCGCCCACCTAGATTCAGCTAGGGTTTACTTTATAGACAAAGTTTAAATATTAAGGATTGTAACCACTATTCATTTTATCTTTCATTCTTTGGGAGAGGAAGAGTCTTCCTCTACATGTTTAAATGTTAGGTTTTAACATAACCCTTTTATCATTCGTTACACATATAGTTTAATTGTATGTCCCATGCATATTTCATTATTAAACTATAGTTGTGCAGTTAAAGAATGACATCTTTTGCAATTTAACAACTTCATTATAATAAGGGAGATTATACTATCTCCTTAATCCAACTCAATATCTGATAAAAACAATAGTATCTAAACAGATATAAAGAATACTGCAAATATATCACTATTATCTCCATCATACAAGTACAAAAGAATTCTCATCACAAATTGGAGTCCAACAAAAAACCTTTCAATTCATGATTTTAAATATACATTTACAAGACTATGCAATTGAGACATTCTGCATGTCAATCATAATTAAGATCTTAAAAGAACATCACTTATCTTTTCCAATACAACTCAAGAATGATCTGAAACTCTTTACATAAGATCCCAATTAAATAATCCAATGCATCATAAAATTTCTTGCCTTCTTTTATCACTTATGATGTCCATCTGTGAAAATTGCTGGCATGGGTCGGTTCAATGAACTAAGCATGATAAACACTAAGCATTAAAGTGAAGTGCATTCCACTAATTGTTCCATTAAACAACTATGCTTTAATGAAACAATTAATAAATATCATACAAACAATCATAAGTAATAACATCCAAAAAAGAAGTACCATAAAAGAGTCTGAATTCACTTTTAAGAAAAGAACTTAATATAATCTGCAACATCAGAGTTATATCCCAAGATTTAATTGATCCTATCAATTACTTTAAAATAGTCAACAAGTCTTGTCATCCAATTGTTTCATAATTCTATAAGAATAGAAATACACATTTATCTTTTCTAAGTAGAAAAATAAGTTAATTACATCATAGCTTATATTAGGATGATTCATCTTTCCATATAAACAAAAGAAGAGAATCAATACATTCTTATTCCCCATACACAAATCATTTGAAGGATAGAATCAGGTTTAGAACATTCAACACTGCCTTAATGCAAAGATAACAATATAAGGAGTCCATAAATAAAGAGACAACATCTAAACAAGAATCCCAAGTCAATCCAAGCAGATTAGGAAACTAAACAGTCTAACTAAAAGTCTTACTAACTTCTATATGTTATTATATATAATTCAAAGGTCTGAAACCAAACTGTCCACGATAAATTTTCCTTCTCAGAAGAAGATTGAAAATAGATAAGTTCAATCAAATGAACTTATACAATCAACAGAAAAAGGATCTCAAATAGAAAAGGACCTAATCCATAATTCATTTCATTTATACTATGAAATGAATTCCCTTATCTAATTCAAACTTATAAAGTCTTTAACTAGTTCACAAAAGAGAACACAAAACTGAATGCACACTACAAACTTTCCATTACAAAAATTACAAACTAGTTTCCCATTTCCATTCACCAAGCTCAAGTTCAAATTCAAATCTCATAATGAAGTACACCATACAGAATCTAAACAGTATACTGTCCCCAAGAGAACATATTCCCCTCTCTATAAAACTTGGAGATTCATTCAATGAATCCATAAAGGAGTAGAAATCCACAAATAGTGAAAGATATGCAAGGTTCATTACAACTCACGAACTCAAAGGACTGAATTCCCATTACAAGGCATCATCAACTTAATGCAAATGAGTAAGTAGTTCGCGATCCCAAATAGAAAAATATTACAAATCATTCAAAACAGTGATATTGTATCCTTTCATACAACACTCAGTATACTAGGTTTTTGATTCAACATTCTATTAAAACCCAAGAATCAAATAAAAGATCAGAAGAGAGTAAGAAAACTAAACAATACTTTTAAGACAAGTACTATCCCAAACTTACTTCCAACATGACTGAAGAGAATCACCACAATCCTCTCAAGTTCCAGTTAAAATCTTAAGACATGGAAGTATTTGTTTCAATATCAATAACAAGAAGGAAAGTAAATAATACATTCCCATAAGCTATAATATTTTAACGACTAATCCAAACGAACTAAAAATCAACCAAACCCACAACAGGATAGAGTTCCAGTCCATTTATTTCTATGAACAAAACAGTCAAGCTTTCCACAAGACACGGGTTCGCTCAGGGTAGAGAAGAATAGGATACACTTCGAATTCGCACGCCCTATCAAGTTCAAGAACACAGTGTAGTCTAAGAGACAGATGTAATACAACCATTCCCTCTCAAGAAGAAAAACGGAGGAGATCTCAAAAAGAAGTTACACTGTATACTTCCTACCAAAACAAGACTCTCAAGACCTTATCGAACAGATAGTCTAAAAATAGATTTAGAGCTTTTCACATCCACAATACGAACAATACTCCACCTCAGAATAAAAGTATAGATTCAAATTCATCGACTCAAACTCGCGTTCAGAACAATCAATAATGGAATACCAGTATAGTGTCGAACACAAGATTCAACAAAAGTTTAGAACTTCACAAGCTTCTAATACTGGCTCAGACAAGCACGAAGTTCAAATACGAGCCTAAAGTGAAACCCAAAGCCCTAAATACAATCTCAGAATAAAATACCAATGCTCTATTACGAGTTCAAGCAGTTTCAAATCTTTGAATAAGATTAAACTTCTAACTCAGAGTATATGTGCAGAAAAAAAATCAACAACTCGACTATAAGTTCAGAATTCGTAAGAACTGAATAAGAGTACACTGTTGAATATGAAGATTCAACCAAAATTTTAGATCTACACCAAGTTCCACTCAGTCCAAAACAAACACGAAGTCCCATTAAAATCTCATAACAAATCACGAAGCTTTAACACAAGCTTAGAACAACCACAAAGCTCCACTTCAAGCTCAACGAAACACAAGACTAAAACAGAGATTCAGAACCATACAAGCAGCAAGGCCATTTTAGTCAACATTAGTCTAGAATGCAAGTTACAGAGCTTTGAATACAAGCTATAGAGCTTTAAATACAAGTTACAGAGCTTCAATAAAAGTTACAGAGCTTTAAATACAAGTTCGCATGAATACCACTAATAACTAGTATAGAGAAAGTTCCCAAAAGCTAACATTAACAACAATGGATTCACATTCCAAAAACCACATAGATTTCATGAAAACATGCAAGTAAATAACCAGACACATCATGCAAAAATATATCTCAAGTGAGAAGAATTGTTTTAATGAATCATTTAGAAGAAAGCAAGAAATCTTAATGGGTAGAGCCTATCATGCCTAATAGTGCCTCTACCAATTAGAATGAGACTTCCAGCCGAGCTTCCAACTCTCTTTCTTCTCCATGACAGATCAAAAACCAAACAATTTTTCTTCCAATGCCTCATATACATTCCCTTGATCGAAAATAGATTAGTGAAACTAAAAATAGCCAAGAAGAAGAAGAATTCAAACTAATGGTCCAAAGAACCAGATAGCTCCATGCAGAGTGAAATTCGGAGGCATGCAAAACCAAACAACTTCTAACAAACCTGCCTCCCATGTTTCCAAGATGGTTTGCACACAAAACTTGAGATTCATTAATGCCATAACTCCTAATTCTCCCGCTTATCTCTCCTTGTCACCACCTCCCAAAACTGGCGAGTACCAATTCCAAATCAACATGCAATTCCATACTTAGCAAAGCCTCCACGTAAGCCCCGCTCAAATTTAACTAGCCCTTACCAAACTGGTGGTACTTCCCTTCTTTTAAATCCAATAAAATCCAATAAAAGCCATTGGAACCGTCACCTAAGTGACATGCGACCTTAGGCCCCTTTCAAATAGTTTAGGATAGATGTCCCCAAAACCTTATGATGTGCAGAATAATCAACCAATGATATTAAGTCTCATACTATGTTGTTAATTAAATGTCAACCCAAGGGCATAAGATTTTCAAAGGGCCTACAAAATATATGCTACAGTACTTTGGAGTGAGGTCTTTGAAGGCTAGAAATTCATCAAAGAGTATAAAGTAAGTGCTTGTGCAAATTGGAAAGTAAAACTATGGATTTTGTTTATCTGTAAATCTAAAAATCAACACACTATGCACTCATTAGCTTTTATAAATGAAATGAACAACTCATAATCAATCCACACAACTTAAATAAGAAATAAAGAAATATTATATTCCCTGCAATTATCTTCCGAGGGGGCCCTTCCTCGTGTAGAAGTGAGTTCTAATCCTACCCTAGAACCTCATATAATCTGCTCAAGAAGATAAACAATTCATTTATTAAGATGTACCAATTAAAGATTGCTACTGTAAAGAGACTAGAATGAACTTAAGAGAACAAGCTCACATTAATATATTTTGTCTTCACACATTCACAATTCTTCTTCTCTCATACATCTATCACTTTATTCCTTAATCTATTACTCCATATCTATTACATTTCTATCTGAATACACACACACACACACACACACACACACACATATATATATACACACAGATCACTAACTTATTCTATGCTAGGAATATGATCAAAAACCACTCAAACAGATTATAGTTGTTTTGTTTCATATTTGTTGAGTGGAGACAACTAATTCCTGTCTTATTTACATGATAAGAACTAATTACAAAAATACTTAACAAAGTAACCATAACATTACATATGATGCCTTAGGATAGCTGGTACTTTTTGTCTTATACTTCGGTGGTGAGCTGGATAAGTTCTCTTTGGCTACGGGCAGCTGGAGGTGCATACTGCTCTGTTGCTGCAGGTAGTTCTGGAAGATGCTATGGGCAGGTCTAGAGCTTGCTACAGGTTAAGATAAATCACCAAAAGACTTCTCAGACTTGTCCAAACAATGTTACCACTTGGTTAACTCATTTTCTAGCTTCATATGCTCAGCTCCATATACTTCATGATGCCTCATTGTTGTTGGATGTCATGATTCTCTTTTATCATTTCCCAGCCAGTGGCTACAGGCTGTTGTAGGAGCACAACCAGAGTGCTACGGGCTAGGGCCTACTACTTCAAAAGCTTATGGAATCTTGTAATTTGTTCATGGAGACATCAGAAACATCAGTTTGCACAAAAGAAAAGATTCACCAAAGTAAATAAGTATATTAGATCTTAATGAACATACAAAACTAAATATATGCAAAATCATAACTTTATCTCATATCAACCATCAAGAGGAGATCAAAGTCTCAAAACTGTATGTGTAAGAGGCTTCAAAAAGGATTTAGATGGGGCCAAAACATGCCAATATGTGGCCTCATCACACCCCCCAACTTAGCTTCTTGCTCGTCCCTGAGCAAGCTGGCTCATCTTGAGGGCACAATATTTTCTGTAGTCATAGGGGTCTTGATTACCTACCTGGCCATATCCATAGAGACCTCCCCTTATCCCAAGTTCATGCCATAAGGCTTCTTCTTTTTCTTTATCCAAAGGTACTATTTCCCTCCAATCTGGAATGGGATACCAGAAGATGGGAGGATGAAACCTCAATCCTATCCATCCTTCCTTTTTCATTCTTACCAGTTCTATGTAATCATGAACCCTTTTTAAGGCCTGCTTAAAATTTGCAGGTGAGTTTGGCTCTTTATTTCTCAATATAGTGGGCAACTCATCCCATCTTGATTTGTAGGATACATAAGATATTTTACCTTCTTTTTCCAAGAATATCAAATATCGGTTTTGGACAGCTATCTACCTTTGCCTAACCCATGTAGCCAATCTATCCTCTGATACAAACTCTACCCATTCTTCTACAATGTCCTCAGGGTAACCACTTTCTCCCCTTATCATTAAGGCAGACTGTTTTTCCATTTCTAGATACTCATCTCCCTCTTCTTTTCTTCTCTTCTCATTTTTCAGGTAGGATGTGAAGGCATCTAGAATTATGTCACCCAGGTACATGTTAGGATTCCACTTTACATTAGAAGGAACAAAAAAGTTATGGATATAAAACTCACTCAGTTGTGCCTAAGTGTCAGGATCAAATTCTCTATATATGTTAAATAATGTTTTGGGGTCATCCAAAACATAGGGAAGGTTATTGTATACTTTCTCATATCTGAAATGCAACCATTTCTCTAGTAGATATAGAGCATATACTCGTGGTGGAGGTCTGCATTCTAAAATCTTAGTAGAAAGATCATACATATTTTCTACTTTCATCTTGAGTCCCTCTATTTCTTCTTCCTATGTTTTCCACCTTCTCCACCAATGTGTCATGATTTCTACCTTGCTTCAACATGCCCTTTAAATCTTTGTACTAGCCTTTGAAAAACATTATAATCTTCAAGAAAATTTTCTTCTAAGAATGTATATAGGTCATCCTTAGGGCCAGCTAAATAGGTATTTTCATAAGTGAGGTCAAAGTGTATTACCTCAGGCTCTGCTGCAGGCTATTTTTGTGCTCTATATGGGACCATTTGGAGTAAGGACTCATCCTTTCCTCCCTTGTATTTACCTTCATATTTTGGTTCAGGTTCGTGTTCTTTTGTAGGTTCTTCTTCTTTTTCTTCTTCCATGGGAGTCTTTTCCAAATCTTTTGCTGCTCCTATCAGGGCATCCAATCCTCTTGTTCCCTCCAGGTTTCTTATAATGCTTCTCAAAATGTTGATTTCCTCACTACTTGCTCCAGAGTTTGGAATTCAGGTTCTTGTTTCCCTTCACTTTTCTCCTCTTCAATTTCTACCTGTTATGGTATCTCAGGAGGTATTTTTCTTGCTTCTCCTCTTCTTCTAAATTGTCCATCTCTCTTACTATCTCAAAACCTTCTTTTGTGATAAATACTTCTTCCTTCTTCTTATTTTGAGGTACTTCTTCACTGATTTCTATGGTCTCTAGTTGTGTTGTTCTTTTCCTCCTTATCCTATGAGATCTTCTTACAACTGTTATTTTTCTCTTTTGTTCTTTCTTGGGGGTAACTTCCTCTACTACCTTTTCTTTTCCTTTTTCCTTGGGTGCTGAGGTAGTCTCAGTTTCTTCAGGTGCCTCCTCTACTATAGGTGTAGGGGGTTTTTCTTCCTTTTCCTGCATGTTATGCTCCCTATCAGGTGATGTTTCCTCTACACCTTTCATCTTCTTGGAGACAGAGCCCCTTGATTTTACACAGATAGAGAGGCATGAGGGCTGATTTTCTTACTCCCTACCTCTTTTGTGGTTTCCTTTTATGAGGAAATGATGAGCCTCCTTCTTCTTCTACCCGTAGCAGTAGAGCTCCTAGTATTTCTTGCTACGAGGTATGCTAGACTCCTCTTCTCTCTCCTTAGGGGCCCTTATGATATGCTTTATTTTTTACCTCCTTTCTTGTTGTGGCCATTTCTTAGGGTTTCTTCTTTTTCCACTCTTTCTTCAACTTTTTCTTGACTCTTCTCTTCTTCAGGTGCTGCAGGTTGCTAGTTTGGATTCCCTATTACCTGGTTTAAATCAATCCTAGGTTGGATGTTTTGGAGGCCTTGCTTGGTGATTAGCCAAATCAGACAGTGATGAGACAAGGCATTCTTCACCCCTTTCTGATATTCTTTTGTCCATTTTCTTTAGGCTATTCAGCAAGTGGTTTGGGACATTTATTACTATTCCATGCCTTAAGTGATTTTAAGTATTTAAATTACATTGTATAGAGTAGGGAATACCTTCCTTCGCATGTGAAGTACTTGATGATGAATGTAACAATTTCTCTCCAGGCCTCAGGTAGGCTTCTTGTCTCAATACCCCCTTTTGTCTGATTGTATTGCTCCCCTTGGAAGAATTGCTATCTGATTTGTTGTGCATTGGGTTTCCCCTCCCAATTTTCTCCATTTTGAGGGAGTCATGTCACTTTCCCAATCAAGTATCTTTCTGTTACTGGAAATGATATGCCAACTACCAGTGGCTTGTTATCCATTGAATATTTTTGTGAATTGCTCTGCTCTCTCATTTGAGTATTCAGTTAGCAGTTGGAAGTAATTTGTCCATCCAGCCCATTCAAATATATCCCAGCAATGAGGGTCTATTTCTCAAGGGTGTGACATCGGTGGGCTCTCTGCGAACAACTGTTCCTCCCATAGCTTCTATAGACAGGGTTTTTAGTTTTTTTCTCTACATGGAAGTATATATTTTTTCGTTTCTCTTCTTTTCTTGATTTTCACCCTTTTTGTTTTGCTTAATCACATCTCAGGGGCAATCTTTAATTGTCCCCTATAATTGAGGCGTGCGTCATCATTCCCTAGGTCCTCATGCTACAGCCAATTAAATCTACCCGTAGTGAGATCCAATCTTGTTTCCTCCCCTAGACAGATGTCACTCGTCTTGAGTGAAAAAAAACATTTCACGCATGCCATTTTTCCTTCAAATTATTGCTGAAGGGACTTATTAATGTCCCCTCATGATGGTGATTGAAAAAAAGTAAATGATTAAGGCATATATTTAATTTTAACATGTCTTTTCAAGAAATAGATACTTACTACTTGTAGATATTACCTTTTTACCTTAGTGCCACCTATTTGTCCTTCACATGACACCTTTTTATGGGAATATGCTTTGTCCAAGGGTTTGGCGTGCAACACTTTTTCCAATGAGTAATTTGATTGCAAGGATCATCTTGAAAAATGATTGCTCTTCTAGAATTTGTTTATGTAATTTTTATGCTTAGGTAGATCTAGACATGAGGTTCCTCTTGGACTCGGCTGAAGGTCCTTATTTCTATTTGTGCATCTGCAACATGTGAAAACCTACAAAAATGATACCTCCTTGCATGATGCTTGTGATTTTTAGAAACTTACATTCCTTCTTCTTTTGTTGTATGATGCCTACAAGTTCTGGAGTGGATTTGTGCATCTCTTTTCTTGACTACCCGTAGCACTGCTTTGCTGCAGCACTCTAAAATTATGCCCGTAGTGACCATGAGGTGGCCCGTAGCACTGAACAGGTAGCCTGATTTAACCAACGGGTTACCTGTAGCAAGCAAGGAATGTTTGCAAGAAGGGAAAGAGTACCTGCAGCATGAATTCTGCTTTGTGCAATTGTTTGTGATTCATCTTTTGCCTTACCTTCTTCTGAATATGCCTGTAGCTGACCAAAAATCTACCCGTAGCACTTTTAGAAAGTGCCTGTAGTAACTGTTTGAGGAGCCCGCAGCAACTGGAAGGTTCCCGTGAAACTTTTTGAGGATCCCGCAACAACTGGAAACCCATGAAGTGGCAAAAGCAATGTGTTAAGCAGGTTTGGTTGAGGTGTTTTTCTTTCCATCCTTCTTGAAAAATACACATTTTTTTTCTCCTTTCTTTTGTGGTTTTTTTTTTGAGTTTTTTGCCCCTGAATGGCCAGCAGAGTTGGTTTTCCATTCAGGCCCTTTTTCATAGTTCTGAGCAGCCAGCAAACTGGTTTTCTACCCAGAATCTTCCAACAATGCCCCAAAAAGGGTTTTCATTGTTGGTTTTTTTCTTTTTTCTTTTTTCTCTCTTTTTTTTCGATCCTGCTACTACCTGTAGCAGAATGTTTATTATGGCCCTATTAAGGTCCATATACAACATTTCAATCTTCTTCCCATGGGAGGTAGAGATCATCCTCCCTTCCTTCCTCATCAATCTCCTTTTCCTTTGAACTTGGTGGGTCAATATGAGGGTTTGTCTGCATGGATTGCTGCACTTGCTGTGAAAATTGCTCCTTTGATAAGGGTTTCTTGTATACTTTGAGTCTGTGACCGTTAACCAAGAGTTTGAATCTTACTGGATCAATTGTTTGTAGTTGGACTACACCATTGTCATAGACATGTTCGATCTCGTATGGCCCAAGCCATCTTGTTTGTAATTTTCCTTTGTGGTCTTTGTATTTTGAATCGAACAGTAGGGCCCAATCTCCATGTGTGAACTGCCTAGGCTTGATGTATCTGTCATGCCATCCTATTCACTGCTGTTGTATCAATTCTGTGTTCTAAAGTGCTTGTTGTCTGTACTCATCCAAAGCATTGAGCTACATCAATCTTTGCTTGTGTGCTTCAGAAATATTAATTCCCATCTCTACTGTAGTCCTCGTAGTTTTTTGTTCAAATTCTATTGGCAGCATTGGTTTCTTCCCATATACCAACTCATATGGTGTGAAGCCAGTAGTTGTTTTCCATGTGATTCTGTATGCCCATACAGCCTCGTGGAGTTTGGACTCCCAATCCTTTCTTGATAGATTGACTGTTTTGGTCAGGATATTTTCTAATTCTCTGTTTGTGACTTCAACCTGGCCATTGGACTGTGGATGGTATGGTGTGGAATTCTTGTGTCTTATCATATATTCTTCCACTAGGTCAGTAATGAGATCAGCAGTAAACTAAGGCCCTTGATCTGTAACTATTTCCCTTGGTACACCGTATCTTGTGAATATCTCTTCGTATAAGAAGGCTGCTACTTTCTCATCTCAAGCATGTGTCAGTGCTTTTACTTCAGCCCATTTGGTGACATAATCTGTACATACAAGGATGTACTCTTTGTTGTTTGATTTAGGGTCTATGGGCCCAACAAAGTCTAGCCCCCATTTGTCAAAAGGTTCCAGTTGTAGCTGAGGCTGTAATGGCATCTCATCTGACCTTGTAGGCCTCCCCATACGTTGGCATTTATCACAGTGGGATGTATATTTGTTTGCATCCTTATGCAACGTAGGCCAGTAGTATCCTACAGTCAGGATTTTGACTGTTGTTCTTTTGGCTACAAAGTGTCCTTCACATGGCTCGTCATGGCATGATTTGAGAATGTCAACTACTTCATCTTCTCATAGACATCTTCATATTACACAATCAGGTCTAGTATAAAAGATAAAACCATAAATCCAAGAGTACTTACCACTTTTCCATATCAAGGCATGCTTCTCTTTTGAGGAAAAGTGATGTGGCAGTTGTCTGAAAATGAGGTAGTTTGCTACATCAGCAAACCAGGGTGTAGAGATAGCGAGGGCGAAGAGGTGCTCATCGGGAAATGAGTCATCCACTATGCCATCCTCTTGATTGCTTTGTAATCTTGAAAGGAAGTCAGCTACAACGTTGTCCTTCCCTGGTTTATCTAGTATGGTAATGTCAAATTCTTGCAACAAGAGAAGCCATCTTACCACTCTTCCGGATACCGATGGTTTATTCATGAGGTACCTAATGGTTGCATGATCTATGTGTATGAAAGTTTGATAGCCTGTGATGTAATGTTTGAACTTGTTGATTGTATATACAACTACCAAGAATTCTTTCTCCATCACTGTGTAGTCTAGCTTTGTTGCTTGCATATTTTTGCTTACAAAGTAAATAGCATAGCTGAGATGGCCTTCTTTCTGTCCTGGTACTGCACCTAGGGCAGTATCAGAGGCATCTGTATGTATGTGAAAAGGAAATTCCCAGTCTGGTCCATGTAATATGGGGGTTGATATGAGCAACTGCTTTAGTAGATTGAATGCTTCATTACAGGCAGGAGTCCATACAAACTCAACATCTTTGTTTAGCAAGGTGAACAATGGGGCTGCCATTTTGCTGAAATTGTTGATGAACCTCTGATAGTAACCAGCATGACCCAAGAAGCTTCGTACATATTTTTGTTTTTTCGGTACCAGAAGGTCCTTGATGATAGCAATCTTGGCTGGGTCCACTCTAATCCCCTTTTCAGAGACATGGTGTCCTAGCACTATCCCTTCCTCCATGAGCATGAAACATTTCTTATGACTTAGGGATAGATGATTTTCTTGACAGCGTATTAATATTTTTTCCAAGTTATTCAGACATACCTCAAATGTGTCTCCATAGATGGTGAAGTCATCCATATATATCTCTACACAGTCATGTGAGAGATCTGAAAATATGCTAAGGACTGCCCGCTGAAATGTGGCAGGTGCATTGCATAATCCAAATGGTAGGACAACATATTCGAATGTTCCCCATGGGCATGTGAATGTGGTATTTTCTTGATCCTTAGGAGCAATGCGGATCTGATTGTATCTGTTGAAACCATCTAAGAATGCAAAGTATTTCTTCCCTGCAAGTGTATCTAGCACTTGATCAATAAATGGCAGCGGCAAATGGTCCTTCCTTGTAGCTGCATTCAATTCTCTATAGTCTATACATATATGCCACTCACCTCCTTTCTTGGGTACAATGACTAACGGAGAAACCCAATGGCTGTCAGAGATTGGATAAATGAATCCCGCATCTAAGAGTTTCTATATTTCAGCCTTGACTATTTCTTTCACTGCTGGGTTCATCTACCTTTGTGGTTGGCATATGGGTTTGCATTCCTCTTTGATGTAAATGTGGTGTGTACACTTTTTTGGGCTGATGCCTTGCATGTCTTCATAGTCCCATGCAAAGGCTCCTTTGTTTGCATGTAATATGGCTATCAATTTTCTTTCTTCTTTCACACTTAATTTGTTATTCATGCGGAGTGTCTTGCCTGGCATTATTTCTATGGATTTTTTGGCTTCTGTCATTTTATTTATGTTGTTTATTGATCGTGTGTGGCTGGAACTTGGTGGCAGTAGCTGATGGAAGATCCTTTGATCACTTTCAGTTGGTTCTTCTTTTGACCATAGATTAGAAAAAGGATAATGAATACAATTCAATTCTTCAGAAGTGGGTTGTTCTACCTGATAGTTGTTTTACAACATGTTGGAGATGATGGTATCCTCTTCTAGATATGCCAGTGTGCATGAATGATCTATTGTTAAAGTAGGGCAGAGGGGTACCTCTTCTTCTTCTTCAATCCAGACAGGCTAGTCCTTATCTTGTGATACCTATGCCGGTGGGTACAAAACCAGTTGCTTGGTGATGTTCCCATTTGACATCTACATGTTGCCAGATCTAGAGTTAATTAATACATCTGTAGTGGCCAACCATGGCCTTCCCAAGATCAGAGGATATCCTCCAAGTTTTGTTTTTGGCTGCAATACAATAAAATTTGCAGGGTACTCCCATGAATCTAATGATATGACCAGATCTTCTATGATTCCTTCTAGTCATACTATGGATCTGTCTGCCATTTACAACATTGTAGATGTGGGAGGAATATGTTGCAGGTCTAATTTATGCATTGTTTCCATTGTTATGACATTGATGGCAGCTCCCAGGTCGATCAAGGTATTATGGACTTGTTGTCCATTGATCTGAACAGTGACAAATGGACAACCTAGGTCTGCATATTTCTGTGGTAGTGTTCTTCCCAACATGATTTTTGCTAATTGACCAATGACATGGATTGTATTAGGATCCTTCTTCTTCCTTCCAGGTTTCTGAAGGCACAAATCTTTGACTACCTTGGAATAAATGGGGACATCTTTAATGGCCTGAAACAAAGGGATTTTTACAAAAACATTCTTCAGCTTCCCTAGGATATCAAACTCAGGTTCAACAGGAGGGCTCAGATTAAAAGTTGAAATGCAGGATCAACGATAGCTGTGCATTTCATTTGATTTTTCCATAATTGAACCTCCAGGATGTTTGGAGATGCATTTTTGCATTATTCTTCATTAAAATTTTGGTAAATTTGTGTCGTTTCGGTCTGTAAAGTTTAATTGAATTAATTTGGGAGCTCAATTTGTAGATATGAAGTACTCTTGAAGTGGATTTTTTGCTTGGGCTCATGCAGAAATGTAATATGCCAGATCCAAATGTTGCAGAGTAATATTTCAGAGGGAAAAGGGATGAAATGATTAAAGGTATAGGCACAAAAGGTGAAAAAGGCATGCCTCGAGAACAAAAAAGGATGACCTGTCAAGTCCAGCTATGCAGAGGCTCTGAAAAATGATTAAAAAGGGGATTTCTCATATGAAAAAATATGAATGATTAAAGGGACTCCCAAAAAGTTGTGGCATGGCATCCTAGTCAGAAATCGAGGGCCCAAGAAACGTGATCTATTCACAGTTGGTCCACCTGGCAGATTTTGGATCTGAATTTGTTAAATGTCTCTATCTAAAAAAAATTGGTAACAAGCAAAGGCCCCTCGAATATTCTTCTCTTTTGAGGGAAAAAGGTGCTACAGGTGCCAGGGATGAAGAATATGCCTCTAGTTAGAACAATGATGCAAATATTTGCAATGATTCACGTTTTCGAAAACACTTGGAAACCTTTTTACGAATCTGTTGAATGTCACTTTCTGCAAATCATGTTCCGATATGTGCAACAAAGGTGCTTCGAATATTCCTCTTTTGGGGGGGGGAGAAATTGGATGTAAAGGGTGTATTATAAATGAAATGAGATTACTCTTGCAAAAGTTCGGAGTTCATTTTCACAAGAAAATTTTGAGAAAAGATCATCCTCTGAGAAACCAAGTTAACTTCCTTTATGTTAGATTTTCGTTCATGTTGAGTTGGTTACAAGTGTATAGCCATCAAAAAGCTTTGAGATTGTTTAAAATAACTCTCCCTTGTTGATGAATCTGATAAATTTTGAGTTAATTTGTGTCAAATCTCTGGCAATTTTTGTGTTTATTTCACTTTCAGAATGTCTGCAAGTAGTTTTTCTTGTTCCTATTGTAATTTTGTATCGAAATCTCTTTAAATCACACAGATCTCAATCCTTTTGATAGTTTAGTGGCATCTAAAATTACATTTTTCAGAAGATTTTTCATCTGCGAATGAAATAAATGATTTAAAATCACTTTTCTTTCATCTGTTGACAGATATTGTTTGTAAGTCTCTGGGTGTACCTCAGGCATGAGTAATCTTAGATTTTGATGTTTTATTGGGTCTTCTAACTTAAGTCTTCGTGATAGAATCTCAAATATTGTGTGAAAAAGTGCATGTTTGGGCCTCCATTGATGCACACCTTCTGGTTGAAGGAATGTTTTAACTATTTTTAAGCTTTATGTTATTGAGTTTTCCATTTGTTGTGAATTTTCTCAAGGATCTGACAAATTCCAATCTATCTTGTTGATATCCCACCAAAAATTATTCAAATAACCAATCCTACCATGAACTACCCCTGTTTCGCTCTGTATATCCACAAAAGAACAAAATCCATTGCTAAAGTATGCATAACAGATCAGGATTCCAAATGTCTTCAGTAACCTGAGCCTTGTGTTTGAAAATATCTCCATAATCTAGAAGTGACAACTTGTGAGATTCAGATTTGGTGTGTTGATCATATTTTCCCCAAGGTCTTCTCTATAAAATTTGTGCAAAAGAAGGATCTACCAACATTCTTTAATAACAAAGGTTACAAAATAGGTTCTCTTACATTGGTTGAAAGGCACAACCTAAAATAGTTAGGATAAGATCACATCATTTTAAGGTGCTACCCACTTCTTTCAAAGCCCGAGTGCCAAAAAATATATATAGATTTGCTTCCCCGGATACAAAATGACACACATAATCATCTATCTACCTCTGAGTGTCTTCTCAAATCCATGATGTTGCTCAGCCTTTGAAGAAGAGTAAATCCGGGTACCAACAACATGGAAAAGTTAAGTAAGGCTATCTAGGCTACAAATATATACTACGAATGGGTTTTTGGACCTCGAACACCTTCTTGAAAAGATTTTGAATCATCACTGGGGACTTTTATAACCATTTTCTTGAAAATGTAGCACGTGTAATTTTTGGTGGGTAAATATTTCCCTCTCAGAGAGGTGTCTGAGCCATCAAAGAGGCGTAAAATGTAGAGTCTGAGTATGGTATTCCCAAAATGGGGAGTTAAGCTATACCTGACATGCCCTGTGTGCTGAAGAGTCACTGTCCAAATTCCCATTACCTACAAAAGGGGGAAACGACTCAAGTGCAGATAGATAAAATATCGACAAATAAACACTAAATCAAAATGACAAGAATACATACCATTTGCGCGAGGATGTAGAAATATACCTGCACCAATGCTCCATCCCTGTAAATAAACACACTTAAAACAAAGTTAGAAAAATCATATATATATATATATATATATATATATATATCAAAACCAACTCATTCTTCAATTCATTTTTGCATTGTTGATTTGGTTATTTTGATTGATTTGGAGCTCTGGATTTACGGTGACCGTTTTTGACGAGAGTACAGCTGATACGTTTATGCCGAGATCGTGATCATGCCTTCGCGAGCTGGGAGATTGACCAGCACACTCTCAGGTTAGTTATTTCCTCCTTTGTCTTTTTGTACCCTAAAAGTTAAAACGTTGAAAAGTGCACCTAGGGGGGAGATTTTCAACATTTCTTGTTTTGAATGAGTCTTTAGGGGGGCGCCTATAGGGCGTGCTTTTATTTTTTTCGAAAAATGGTCAATTTCATTATTTTTGGTCATTTTTAGGGTTAAGGGTGTGTTTTGAAAATTAGTTTAGGACCACTGCCCAAAGCAGGGCAATAGTCATGGGACCGTTGCCCAAGGCAGAGCGGCGGTTGTGGAACCGTCGCCCTGCATTGGGCGGCGGTTCTTAACAGAATATCAAAACATGCTCAAAACTTGATTTTTTTTGGATTTTTGATAGTTTACTATGTTTTTGATGAGCTTATCATTTGATGTACTTTACTCACTTGTTATTTTATCATGTTTTGGTGGATGCAGAAAAAGGTGGAGTACATACCTTGGAGGAGAGTGTGTGTGTGTGTGTGATTCGCTCCCTGTTATTTTAGATCAGCTGACCCTGGATGAGATGGATCTTTTACAGCAGGCAGGTATCTGGCAGATAGCATAGATGCCCCATGTTGCTCCTTCTAGTAAAATTTTGTGTGTCTTATTCTCTTACTGGGATGCAGAATGGAACACCTTCCGGTTTCTAGGTGTTAGGGGGGAGTGGACTATTACTCTTGAGGATGTATACTGCATCCTTGTACACCCAGTACTTGGTAGGAGACTAAAATTGGCGACAACAGGGTCTAGGGCCGTGATGACACAGCGGGCTACATACATGGGAGATGTTATTGTCTCATCTGGCTCAGAGAAGGGAATGAAGGTTTGGTTTATTGCTACTTCTCCCATTCCTATCCTTTGGAGAGACATCATGGGTATCCTGTCCTCAAGACTAGTTAGGGACAAGGGAGGAGATACAATTTTATACTGTTGGGCCCCCATCATTACACAGATTGAGGCTCATGGCTGTAAGTATGCCTGGGGAGTAGATATTCTGGAGACCACATACCATGACTTGTACAGAGTTGTCAGATTGCAGGGACAGTCCTTGAGCCACCCTACTCTGGTTATGAGTTGGTTCTATGAGCATTTCATCTCATATGGTAGGGGGTAGAGGTAGCAGATCCAGATGTTGTCCGGGAAGCTAGGTGGGTAGGCATGTCAGTGCTCCGAACACCACATCAGTTAGTGGCCTCCCTGACTATAGCAGACATGACTACCACACCCTATCAGGAGATGACAGGGATATGGGGTGAGGAAAACTATGACGATGGTATCTTGCTCTTCCATAAGCCATATAGTTAACAAATCCAGGAGACTAGATATTCACCCCTTTGACGGAGTACCCCAGCAGTTCGGTCTTCCATACCCTTTCATGCTTCCTCTAGTGGAACCTATTTACAGGATTATTTGAGAGGTATTGAGAGGTCGTAAAGGGAATCCTGGTTGGAAAATTTTTACTCCTAATGTGCCTATTGCAGTTAGGCATGTAGTCCAGGCTCAACGGGTAGCTGGTGCTCCTCGAGCACCCTTACTTTAGATTGGGGTGGCTTCTGCTCACAGTGGGGAGGAGGATGAGCCGATTGATTTGGACTCTGACTCTGATGGAGGATGCAGTAGACGATACGGAGGGGGAGTTGGTCAGAGAGGAGGATGAGGGGGTAGGACCTCTGGAGGGAGCTGACAGTGACCCTGAGTGGCATGATACTCAAGAGATCCTTAGATCAACACACGAGGAGGAAAGCATGGAAAGAGAGACTCTGGTCTTGGAGGAGGCACTTGGAGGGGATGATGAGTCCGTGATTGGACAACACCACGCCTCTAGATTTCAGGGAGACTCCATAGCTACCAGCAACACCTACTGCAACAGCCACTAATCTCACATGGATGCCCGGAGACTCGAGTATGTTCAATACTCCTTTCTCAACTTTATCAATTGATTTACGCATGTTTAGCTTAGCATTCTCTTTTGATTTTTGTTCTATGATTTTCTGGATTGCTATCTCTTCTTTTTCTTTTTGTAGCATCCGCACACGAGTGGTGAGAGCTCATTCGTCGGGTATGTGTGGACACCCTGTTGATCACCTTGGGGAAGACTCGGGCCGAGTTCGACTATTGATTCAGGGCAGCCCTTAGTCATCGGTCGACATACCGATATGTTCACTCCCATCTGGAAGGTCGTGAAGATAGTGACCTCCCTTCGTACCCAGGTAGCTGGATACGAGACTGCTGAGTGCCTGATGAGGCGGAGACATTCTCACAGTGAGGCCACAGACAGTAGGTACCACCATGAGCACTCACACCATTCAGTCCATTCTCACCGCCATCACAGCCATAGCAGGATCCCTAGACGTGGTCATGCACCATATGAAGGATCCCACAGGGATTGACAGTCGTTGAGACTTTATTACTTTCATACTATTTTTGACACTATACGATTTTTTTGTTGTACATTTCGGGCTCATTGTGAGCGTTTTGACCATGCCTAGCGCATGATGACATTGTACACAAAATTGATCCACTATGATATATATAAACTCTATTTTTGGTTTGGTATTCCATTATATCTGAGTTGACTCTCCTTGGTTTATCTCTCATGTGTACTCTAGATGTTTAGAATTTCCACTTTTCAATGCTTTTGAGAATGTATGCAATGGATGTGGAATGATAACAAAATGATTTCTTTTTGTATTTCATAATGTTGATATATGATGATGCAAACACAATGTGATCTTAAACTTAGTTTCTTTTGCAATCTTTGGTACTTCATATTTGTCCTTGATAAAACATGATGATATAATGATACGATAAATAGATATGCTTTGTCCCACTCCTAACCCCACACAACTAGTAAGATGCGAGGGCTCAACACAAAGAGTTAGAAAGGGCACAAGCTATGAACTTTGTTGAATGAAAGTGATGAGAGAAAGACAGAGGTTTGACAGAACCAAATTGGAACACTACAAACTTACCCTACTCAAGCTACTTCATAGTTTAGAATGTGAATTACTTTGCAGTTTATCTAGACTTGGATCTGTAGATGGCCACTTGGTTGAAAAAATCTGGTTTTGGGGTTTTAAACTCTTCTTGGAATTTTGAACATCTAATTCACTTTGTTTTGACTTAAGATTTCACAGTATTTGATTTAATTGTTTATGACTTTTAGATTTTTCAAAGAGACCCCTACACCTTGCCCCATGCCTCCAGTAGGAAGCACGGGCTTATCACCATGGACAAGGCATAGGTGAGTAAGAGGAATTTCCTTCCTTTCCTAACCCTACGTCACTAGTAAGAGACACAAGCTCAACACTGAAGGTTGGTAGGGCAAAGAAATGTGTAAAATAAATTTTTTCTGCTGATTTGCATTTGACTTACTTACTTAGGCAGAATGTTTAGAATGTCCTTATTTCTGAAGAGATGTATATGGGATAGATGTGACACCATGAAGCTTCTAGAACAGACCATAGGCAAAGACACCTAACCTAGAAAGAGACCAAAAGTAGAACCAAGTATGCAGGCCTTGGTATGGTTACCGTCAAAATTTACCTTATCTTGTTTGGATTGATAAGTGATACAGAAATAGTTGATGATACAATGGAGGTTTGAAGAGACATGATTTGAATGTTTTGCCAATATTTGTAGAAGTTTTTAGGAATTGCTATAAGAATAAGCTCCTTGATCACACTTTTTACAAAATGAATGAACAAATGAAAATTCAATGCAGATGTAATAATGTACATATGAGAATGTTGATGGATCATGCGTAGTACCTCTTTAGGTGAAGAGAGTTTACGGATTCACTAAACTCCTCACCTTCTAGTGTACACAAGTGGAATCCACCATTTTTATAGTCTTTGACTACTCGATATGGACCTAACCACCTAGGTCTGAACTTTCTTCCCTCGCCGGTCTTCTTGTCTATTATGTTATCAAGTCTTAATACCAAATCTCCTTCATAGATCTCACATTTTTACACCTTTTTATTATATTTCCGAGCCATACGGTCAACGTAAACATTGTTTTGTTGCTCAGCATTCAATCTAGCTTCGTCGAGACTTTCTAATTGGGAGATTCGAGCTTCTCGATAACCCTCCTCTCTCAGGATCCCATGTAGCGAAATGTAGAGGCTAGGTATTTCAAATTCAAGTGGCAGAACTGCCTCAGCGCCAAATACTAAGGAAAAGGGGGTTTCCCCCATTGGTGTTCTAATCGACGTTCGGTAGGCCCACTGGGCCGGAAAAAGCTTTAGGTGCCAATCTCGTTTATTCTCCTTAACAATTTTTAGGAGTATGGACTTTAAAGTCTTATTGGTAGCCTCAGCTTGTCTGTTAGCCTAAGGGTAGTAGAGAAAAGCCGTGTGATGGCTTATCTTGAACTTTTTACACAACTCACACACCTTGTCATTTTTCAAAGCTGTACCATTATCAGAAATAATGACCTATGGCACCCCATACCTATAAATGATCTGGTTCAGGATGAACTTAGCGATTACAGAGCCAGGAAAAGTGGTAAGGGGCATGGCCTCTACCCACTTGGTAAAGTATTATATGGCCGTGATTATGAAATTATGGCCATCTTTTGATGAGGGAGAGAATTTCCATATCATATCCAGGTGAATTGTGATTGGTTGTAAAGCTTGTGCCAATATGTGGATCTCGTGGGAAAACTCTCGAAATTTGTGACATCTGCACACAAACTCTACCACGTCATGTTCGAGGGTGGGCCAGAAATAGCCCATTAGATGTATTTTCTGGGTAGTGGAATGACCACCAAAATGACCTCCACATACCCCGCTATGTGACTCATAAAGAATCTTTTTAGATTCTTTGACATCAATGCATCTCAGCAACATTCCGTCAAAGGCTCTGCGATAAAGCACATGTTCCGGGATAACATACTTAGCGGCAATGACACGTAACCTCCTTCTTTGTTGTGACATTTCCCCTTTCGGGTATGTGTGGTCCATGATGAAATTGATAATGTCAGTGTACCAAGGGCATATAAAGATAGGGGCCTGGTTTCGATGAAATATACACAATCATTAGGAAAGTCCAAATCTACCAAATCACCCCCATCTAATGGATTATCAACCAACCAATCTACAATGATTTGACCCTTAACTGATTTTTTATTTACAAACATTAAATCGAACTCACCCATTAATGTAATGAAATGCCCAGCCTTTTTAGACAAGGATCCTTGCATGAGGAATGTTTGTAAGTGGTTTGACTTGACGATGACCCTTGTTTTTTAATTGAGCATATAATGTCTTAAGCACTTGGTTGTGAACACTATGGCAAGGCATTCTTTTTCTACCTATGTGTAACATGTCTCATAATCAAGTAGCATCTGACTGATAAAGTAAACTGCCTGTTCCCACTTATCATCGTCCTCTTGAGCCAACATATAGGCTAGCGAAACATCTGTAGCCCACGAATATAAGATCAAAGGGCGATATGACCTAGGTGGCATTAGCATGGGAGGGGACAACAAGAATCATTTAACTACCTCAAAGGCCTCATCGCATTCCTCCGTCCAATCAATGTTATAATCTTTCTTCAATAATTTTTGATTGGATGAATGGCGAAGGTCAAGTTAGGGATGAACCTTCGGATTGCACCGAGTTTCCCAAGAAAATATCTAATACCAGACTCGTCTGATGGTGGAACCATTTCTAACACAGCCCAGATTTTGGCCGGGTCAACATCAATCCCTCATGAAGATATAATGTAACCCAGGAGATTTCCACCTGTTACACCGAATACACATTTTTCTGGATTCAACCTGACACCATACTCAATCAAGCATGAGAGAATGATACGAAGCACCTCTGGGTGATTACATCACTTCCTGGCCTTGGCCAGCAGGTCATCTACGTAGGATTCAACAATCTTATGAATAAGATCATGGAATATGTAGGTCATTGCTCATTGGTATGTAGCATCAGCATTCTTAAGACCAAATGGCATGACAACATAACAATAAGTTCCCCAAGGAGTTATAAATGTAGTTTTATCTTGATCCTCGGCAGAGATTTTGATTTGATTATATCTTGAAAACCCATCCATGAGAGACAACAACTCAAATCCAGTTGTTTCATCAATGATAACATTAATGGATGGTAGCGGGAAATCGTCCTTGGGACAAGCCTTGTTAATGTCCCGGAAGTCTATGTAAATACGGATCTTTTCCATTCTTTTTGAGAATGGGGAAAATGTTAGATACCCATTGTGAATAATCGACCGACTTGATAAATCCTACCTGGAGAAGCTTCATTACTTCTTCTTTTACCATAAGGGCCACCTTTGGCTTCATAGGTCTTGATTTCTACTTAATTGGTTTGGCGTCCGACTTAGTGACGAGATTGTGAATTGTGATGTGTGGTGCAATTCTCTTCATTTCCTTGTAACTAAATGCGAAGGATTT
The DNA here is from genome assembly GCA_019776745.2 of Taxus chinensis. NCBI lineage: Eukaryota > Viridiplantae > Streptophyta > Pinopsida > Cupressales > Taxaceae > Taxus > Taxus chinensis. The sequence continues at coordinate 697,224,533 of CM034151.1, forward strand.
CTAATGTTCCTTGAGGATTTGGGTATGAATTTTGACTTCCTCTGGAGTTAAAGAGGACCCTAGTTTTAAGATTTCTGGTTCCTCCTCCGTTCCGATGTTTATATCAATCATTCCCTCAATTAAGGAGGTGTTACCCTCCTCAAACTCAGGTGGGGCTAGAGGTAACTCCAATTTCCCTTCTTCTTCTACCTCGTAAATATCAAGATCATTTCCTTGAGAGGACTCAATCATTGGATTCCCAAAATAAGAAGAGGAACGTGGAATTAGGGAAAGGTCTACCTCATGACAAGTAAGATGTAGCTCTGCTAAAGCATTTAAATAACTTAAAGTTGAATCATCCCCATCGACAGGGTCTGAAGAGTTAAGCTGGTCCTTAGCTTCTACATATGTCAACATTGACGCTACTGGCATTTTGCGAATCAAGGACTCAACGTGGAGTGAAATCGTGAAATTGGTGTCCTCTAAATCACTACTTGGGGTGAAGCATGAGGTGGAATGTCTCAAGATCATTTCCTGGAGAGGACTCAATTATTGAATCCCAAAATAAGAAGAGGAATGTGGAATTAGGGAAAGGTCTACCTCGTGAGCATGAGGTGGACAAGTAAGATGCAGCTCTGCTAAAGCGTTTAAATAACTTAAAGTTGACTCATCCCCATCGACAGGGTCTGAAGAGTCAAGCTGGTCCTCAGCTTCTACGTATGTCAACATTGACACTACTGGCATTTAGCAAATCAAGGACTCAACGTGGAGTGAAATCATGAAGTTGGCGTCCTCTAAATCACTACTTGGGGTGAAGTGTGAGGTGGAAGTCACTATAGAGTCTGCCAGAAGGTTCTATTGACATGGAACTACCTCAATTGATTTAAAGTCAAACCCCTTAGTTAGGCCCAACATGGTTGTTTTGTAAAGTTGTAAGTGTTCAGCCCTAGTATCGTATACCTCAAATATCTGATTTGCGACTAGTTGTGAGTCACTCAATAGCCTAATATTGAGGATGCCCATTCTCTTACCTACAATGAGACCTAATAGGAGAGCCTCATACTCAGCCCCATTGTTTGTGCATTTGAAAATCAATTTGAAAGCAAAAGGTAAAACCCTTCCTTCGTGTGAAGTAAGGATTACGCCTGCCCCGGCCCCAAAGTGACACTTGGCTCCATCGAAATTGAGGGTCCAACAACTACTCAGAAAGATAGATGTTGAGTAATCCTTTGTAAATTCTCCTTTTACCTCGGTTACCTCCACCATGCAAACCTCATATGCTGGAAGGGAACCAAGTCCCAAGGCATGTCCCATACCCATAGAGTCAAAGGGGAGAAGGATAGGAAAATCCTTTTCTAATAGCTCAGTAATCTTTGTTGTAGTTCCTAATGATACCATCTCTACAACAATGTTTTCACCCTTGACCGCCGGAATACCCTCGATCAAACTTGTAACTTCTAATTCTATTTTGGGAACCAACTTTTCTTCTGGTACCGTGCTTTCAGGTTTGTTTAACTAGTTTGTAGGAAGTTCGAATTCAAAGTGGACCCCTGGCTTTTTCTTCAACTTGGCCAAATGTATATCAAATGGATTTGGATCACCTTGAGCGATAAAGACTTTCCCTAAATGCAAGAATATGACTTCTTGGAATAGAGTGGAGGGGATTTCTTTCATGCGATGGATCCAAGGATGACCAAGGATCATATTATAGTTGGTTTCCCTATCTATATTATAAAACTCAGTAAGCACCATCTTGAGCCCAAGAGTGACCAATAATACTATGGTTCCGATTGAGGTTGCCTTGAGGCTATCATAGCCCCTCAGCATGTTTCACGTCGAGGAGCAATTAGTCTCCCCATATCCTAACTTCTGAAGAAAAGAGAAGGGGACTATATTAACCGTTGCCCCATCATTGATCATTAGGTGTTTCACATAGTTGTTATAGATCCAAACCTATAAAAACAAGGCCAGGTCACCTCTACGAGCTATTTTAGCATCCGTGGGCATCTTTCTTAAGTCAAATACAAAACCAATATCCCTTTCAGGTTGCCCTGGAGAGAAAATGTCAAAGTCTATATGGTTTATCTGCACCTCTGGCGGAGGGGGTAACATTAATCAGATGACTGATACTAAGAACTTCCAAGAGAGCGGCTCAATAAGTAGGGGAATTCTTCAATAGATCCAAGAAGGAAATGTGTGAAAAGTCTTGTTTAGATCATTGATCAAATCATAAGCCCCTACTAGCTTGCTTAGAATGTCATGAGCACTATCCAACACAACTAGATAAATCAAGATTGGCTATGAAGAATAGTCTCTGGCTCTTGTTACAGTGTTAATTTGGGGTTCTGCGTCTAACTCAACCAAACCTATGATCTTCGTTTGCTGATGACCATCAAAAGGAGGTGCCACCTTTGAGTTTGATGAAGTTGAGGCTTCATGCTCATGAGTCCCTATTAAAATACCTTTATTCGAACCGTTAGGATCTAATCTACCATCCTTTGGACTCATGGGGAGAGGATTGTTGAAGATTCCTAATGGTGTGTTCTGTGGAGACACCAGTCCCATATAGGTTTTTTGACTGGGTGCAGTTGGGTTGGCCATAAACATGTCGACAAATAACTATCTTTGGTCTTCTGGAAAATGCTGCAAAAACATATTACAATCACGACAAGTTCTTGCATCATGCCCACGGACCCTATGGAAACCACAATACAAGCCAGGATCGTAATCCTGAGGCCTTTGGTTTGTTCCTTGTTGTGGTCCAAAACTACAGTTATTTTTTGGTTGTTGACTGTTATAATCAACACTTTGGAACCCTTGCCCCTGATTCTGGAATTGGTTGGGGTATTGACTAGGGCTTGGGGTTAGCATTTGTCTTTATTGCTAGGTTGTTGTTGTTGTTGGGTATGATTAAAATCCACAGCATTTACCGAGGGTGAGAAATTATTGTTTCTCTAATTTTTCCATTGTTGTTATTTGGAGCACCTGTACTGGTGGGATTAACAACATTAGGCTTTTCAGACTGGTCAATTACACCATTGGTCGTAACTCCATTATTCTTATTAAGGATCTTTGGTCCTTGATTATTATTTGTGTTGTTGGAGTAACCGGGAGTGCTTTGAGCAGGAGTGACTAACTTCCCATTTTATCCATAGGTCTTATGACCACTGTCACTGGCCACTTGGTTGATCTGAAGAGCACCCTCTAGCACCTCTTCATAGCTGATTAACGAGAATTTTTGAACCTCTTCCTTCATCTCTCTTTTGAGAGAGTGAAGGAACAAATCACAAAGTTCTGTTTGATCCATGTTTGGAGCACATGCGAAAGAGTAGAGAACATGTCGCCACCTCTAAATGAAGTGAGCTGCAGATTCATTATGTTCTTGTTTGATATGAAGGAATTCCCTGATTCCTGTTCACAAAAGCTTGTTCATATCAAAAGCTTTGATAAACTTTGATACGAGTTGTTTGAACGAGTGTATTGAAGCCTCTGGTATCCTATAATACCAGTTAAGAGAAATACCTTCAAGTGTCTTAGGGAAAATATTTGCAACGACTGCATCCCATGGGAGCAGCTCTTGAATGGCCGTTGCATAAGCCTTGATGTGGGAATTTGGATCGCCCTCCCCTTTGAACTTCGAGAGATCAGGCAAGGGTCTCAGGAGCATGACTTCCCGAATGGAGAAACCTAGGGGTTCCTTGAGATATTCATAATAAGTCCCCATTGCATATGTTTCCACCATTGAAGACCCTTATTGGGGAGGTGGGGGCTGCATTGGCTGCTGAAATGGGACAACATAGACATTTGGTGGGGCTTATGACATCCCCTGTGGTTGTCCATATGGACCTGGGTAGGTGTACATGTCCCCCTATGGAGATTTAGAATACATGTGTATATAAGGGGGTTGATTACCTTGATATGGAGCTGAAGGCGCGAAGCCATGGAAGGTCACATTTTCGAATGGTATAGCGTTTGAGAATGCACTTCTAGTTGGCGCCTATTGTAGGTATCCATATGTGGATTGAGGAGGCATACCCAAGGTACCCATCCCAGTTAACAAGTCCCCATGGTTCAGAGTATTCATGTAGACTGGAAGATTCTGTGTGGTCGGTATTTGCCCATAGTTCTGTGGGTAGGAAGGAGCCCATGCTTGCCATGCATATGAATTCTGTGTATTCTGGGTAAGCTCTAACTCCTTGACTTTATCAACCAAAGCTGAAATGACATCACCCATTGACGGGGCAGTACCTTGCTTAGATACCTTTGGTTGAACCCTTGGAGGTTGCTGAGGAGTATGGTATCCTGTTATGAATTGTTCATGATGTTGCCACCCCTCATTAGTTGTATTGTCAGTCGGTGGTAGGGTAGCGTTATTGTTTTGAAGTAGGACATCACCTTATCCTTGCAACCTATCAAAAGATTGGTTCATTTGTTGGAATTGTTGCTCACTCCTAGCATATCGTGCTAAATACTCCTCATCAAGATGGGGGAGTTGATCGGATTGCATGGTAATGGGCTATTGAAACAATACCCAAGGAGATGAACTCGCTTCACCAATGAATGTCATGTTATTTGAACTTGATTGTTTGAGGGGATAAGTCTGAGTGACCTGATCCAATTCTTCGATGCATACAGAAGAACCAACATTGGTTCCCTGAAGCAGAGGGTTTTGAGTGGATGAGTGATTATCTGTCCATGTTGAAAGTGAAGGTGATTGTTATGGGATATTTGATTGGTAATGGTACATGTCAAAACCTAGGATATGTCAACCGTAATCGTAATATCCCGACATATTCGGGGGGTATAAGAATACCCACAGAATAAAGGATGGATGAAAGTGGAAACGCTTAGAGACTAGCTCTTCACGTTGGGTTCACCAATTTGTACGATAGAAAATCAACACGTGACCTTCTTCGCACCCGACTTCCCGAGGTCGTGCCGAGACAACCGGTGTGGAATTGAAATGGGAGTGAAAGTGATGGCGACTATCAAGATAATTAGGAGAACCTTATGTCTTCGACATGCAATATTGGAATCTACAAATCTAAGGCAAAGAATGCTCTCCTAACCTGAAGGGGTGTGATGGTACAGTCCAATATGATAGCTACTCGGAGACTCTAATCGATGTCTAGTTCTATCGATATTATAGTGATTGGTTTGGGAATACGTGGAAAGTAACCTGCAGGTGCTTCATATGGGTTTCCAGACAAGGTCATGGAAATTCTGACAAGAGGTGTAGTGGAGCTGCAGGAACTAAGGGCGGTTTTCTAGTCTCGTCCAGAAAGTCTTAGCCTGATTGGCTGCTATATTTAACAATGAAAGTTGTGTAATAATATCAGGCGAAAGTGGTGAAGATATGAATACCAATGTGTGTAAGCTAGTGTCGATATCTAACTGACTAGTAGGCCCGTTGGGTTACAGGACCTGTGGGTCACAACCAAATACTCGTTGAGGTTGAGGCCCTTGTATGGTCATACATGCAATCAAATCCTATTTCCAGGAGCATTCCAAAAGTTGTAGGCTTGATTAGCAGCTATGTTCAATGTCTCTAACTGTCTTATTTTCTCAGCGTATGTGGCAGGTGTACGTAAGACTGTTAAGCGCAAACTTGTGTCAATGTCAGTTATTAGCTCTGGCTCGTTGGGTTGTGGAACCAGGGGATCACAACTGTAAATCTTTTCCTGTTACAGACCGTTGATGGTCATGTAAGATGAATTGATTTTTTTTCAGTAAATAAACTATCTATCAAAGGAAATCTAACCTATATTTTTGGTGTTTTCTCAATATATCAGAACAAAGCAGTAAAACAAGCTAATCTATGAAAAATAAATGTTTTTGTTCTTTTCTAACTTTTCAGACAATGCATCTAATCTAATAAACTAGTTTAAAACAAATAACTAGACCGATGTAGCTAACTATTTGTGCAGATGTGTGAATCTAAATCTAAGATCTATTCTAACTCAAACAAGATCTTTCCAAACCTACCTCAGAAGTGAAGAACAAATCATGGGTCTAATAGAGCTATTGTTCCTCCACAACTTCCCTGACAATGTTGAAGAGAAAAATTCCTATTGATTTGATCTACTTGCAATTATCTAGCTACTTGAAATGAATTGTTTCTCTACTCTATTCAATATGCAATTGAAATTTTGACAAAACAAAGAAAAAATACACAACTCCAACCTGGAAGAGCAAGAGCTTTGGCAAATCTAGTAGTATTGGTATCTGTCCCCTCGGTTCTTTCCTTTCTTTCTCTGAGTGTTCATGTGAGTCCAAAATATTGGGAATGCAAAGAAAAACAACAAGAGGATGGCACTTGAGTGATGACATCTTGGAAGCAATCTGGACGCAATGCAAGTAGAAGAGAGATAGCTCAAGAGATCTGAGCTTGGCTATGCAATTCCTAGCAAGATTATGGCAGCATAACAATGCAAGATACACAAAATTCTTAGGCATTTTTCTTGAATACAAGCATGGAATATATAGGAATGAAGGATAGGAGGTTACTTCATGTAAAAGGAAAGAAGAGGTAGTTCCACTCATTAAATCTATTTAAAAATAGATGGAGCAAGGAGAACCAAGAAAACAAAGCTATTTTTAGCAAATTCAGCTCACGGATGCGTTTAAAAAGCAAACTTAAGTGAATCGTCGCATGCAATTTTACGCATGAAGATTCTGGAAAAAGTGGGCAGGACTACCACCCTAAGCATGGTGGTGGTTTCAAGGACCACCACCCAGGTAGGGCGGCGGTCCTGGCACTGAAGGCCAAAACAAGCACAGAAAGAAACGGGGAGATGGAAAAATGAATGGAAAAGTTAAGTAAGGCTATCTAGGCTACAAATATATACTGTGAATTGGTTTTTAGAGCTCGAAAACCTTCTTGAAAGGATTTTGAATCATCATTGGGGGATTTTATAACCATTTTCCTGACAATGTAGCACGTGTAATTTTGGGTGCGTACAAAGTCCCCTTCATCTCCCCTTACTCTCATGGAGGAACACACACTTTCTACAGATTTCGTGGCATCATCTGCTTCCCAAAATTCTGAACAGTCAACACTTGTTATACTCCCATCCATAAGAGAATCATCATCGCCTTCTTCTCCACCGAGAGAGAAGTCTACCTCACCTGACCTATTATCTCTCCTACCCATGGGAGATTCCTCAGACATGTCACTACCTGTCGGGGATATTTCTTGCCTAGTATCCCAGGACCCTATTAACATGATCTCGGCCCTCTTACCTACAGAATCTGAGGCCAGCCAATTCCCTGTCTCATAGACATATATTACAGGGATTGCCACCCAACCCGTTCCATCCACTTCTTCCGTAATCTCGTTTTCAAGATTGGTCGATCGTTTGGATTACGTTGATCATTCAATGCTCTGGGGATGTCTTCGGCTACATGTTTCGACCCAAATGCAAATGTTTCCTGAAGATACCTCCACGATCTACCCAAAGGTATTTTCGGCAACCAAAACTACACTGACCATTCCAATTGAAACGGCTTCCTCTTCATCATCCCTACTTCCATCCAAACTTCTACCCATCACTATAACTATTCCCAAACCTAAAAACCTACCCACACTTATCTCCCCACCCGTATCTAGACCCTTCACTACTTTAGGTGTTATGCCGACATCAATCCTTACTCACCCACCTATCAGATTGGACCTAGCCGCGTCTTCCAAAGTTTGCAGTAGCATTATCCCCCTTCCTGAAAAAAAAAACCCAACCCTCTAGGTCATGCACACCGGTCTCACCTACTACATCCTTGTCATCTTCCCCCTTTCCATTCATCCAAGGGCCTCATCCATCAACCTTGACCAAACAATCTCATACCCAAGACCGGTGAAAAGCTAAACAACTCGCTACTTCATCACGAGGCTTTGTTACACCTCATTCACCCAGAAGCCAAACTCCCTCAACCCTCACCCGTGCACTTCTTGCCACCTATACCTCCACTAGTTACTATAACCCCAACCTTGCCTATACGACTTCAACCAATGTCACCTACCCAACCTCTACCAACCACCTCCACCACAACTTGGTTTCCCCCATGGGTAACCCATCCTCTTCCACCATTTATTTTCCCTTATTCATCCCGTACTCCCATGTCACCTTTACCCAAGAAGGTGCAACTCAAAGCTAAGAATCCACTACCCTCCAGTAAGGTAGTCAAGCCAACCAAACCTTCCATTGCCAGCTCTTCTACCCCACCTTTACCCAAACAGATGCCAACAAGACCGAAGACCACTCCACATACCAAACTAGTAGACCAACCCATTCCCCCTCCTGTAAAGCCTCTTCCTTCATAATCAGCCACACCTGTACCCAAACCCACACTCACCTCCCATTGTGATCCGTTAGTGGGGTCCTACGTAAAAATTTAACCAATCTCTTGGAGACTTCCGTCATCACATTACCACCGCTATGACCTTACGATCCTCTCAAACCCAAACCAAAAGGGTTTGATGAAACCAAGATTTGTGCCTATCATTGTTTGTCAGGACATGATGTGGAAAATTGTAAGGCTCTAAAGACCGTTCTTCTTCAAATTTGTCATCCTGAACAAAATTTCGACGATGACGACCTTCTTGATGAGGACTATGCTCCACCGTCACCTGTCACCATACATCATCATCCTTTACCCATTCCACAACCAGTACCTCCACCCCCACAATCATTTTTTCCACCTCCAAAATTCGAGATCAACATGGTCTGTATAAGAGAGTTGGTCAAACCACCACCCAAATGTCAATGCGTCCTACTCATTTCACAAGGCTCTTATCCACAGCTAGGATTTTTACCCTCATGTCATTATACCTTTCATGACACACCCTCTCCATCCACCTCCCCTCAAATTAACATGGTTCACGTTGCTACCCACACTCAGAAAGACAAAGGTAAAGAAAAAGCAACTAACCCATCAACCAACCCTATACCCAATATACCATCTTCACCTGCTCCCAAACTCACAATCCGCGGACCTACATACCCTATCTCTAACAGGGTCACCCATCGCATAATGATAAAATAATTACATTAGTCTCCTCTAAAGATGTCTTTGTATGATCTCGTCCAGACTTCTAAATCCCATAGACAAGCCCTTATCGAGGTTTTACAATCCATTGAAGTTCTACCCAGTGACCCCACACCAATGGCCTCGATTATCACCCCTCACCATGTGGCCTCACTAACAAAATCAGCTCCTCCTTCTACCCCTGTGACCCCTCCTCACGTCGCCACCCTAAACTTCTCTAAAGAGGAGATTGTACCTCTCCAGTCAGATGACCTTGATCCTGCCCTATTAATTTCTATCTATATCGATAACATACGCGTACGATGTGTCATGATTGATGGTGGTGCTAGCATTAACATCATCTCCTCCCACTCATACAATCAAATGCATATTCCTTCTAACTGTATGCATAATAACCCATTTATGCTACACTCCTTTAACGACGTCATCACCTCCATCCTTGGCACTATTATCCTTCATGTTCGCCTAGGCCCTCGCATTGTCCCAGAACTATTTTACGTCTTAGAGGGGGAGTTCTAATATAAGCTATTGCTCGGTAGACCCTGGATTCACATCATGGGTTATGTCCCTTCAACTTTACACCGATGTGTAAAATTTGAGCATGAAGGACATAATTACACCATCCTTGCCGAACTGTCGCCATTCAAGACCTATAACATGTTGCACCGACCCAACAATGTACTTGTACCAGTCAAGGCATTTGTCACTACCCCCTGTTCACCTTCACCCACAAGCCCATCCACCAAGGCTGCCACCACCTCTCCCACATCTAACCCTGCTATTCCTACTGCTGCCACAGCCTCTACAACTGACTCACCTGCTTCCCAATCATCTAGCAAGTCGTTTATCCCCGCCGCTACCCACATATCAACTATTGATCCCTTAGAAGGTGTTTTTCAATGCCTCACTCTAGGAGAGTACCGCCTATACAATATCGACACATTCCTCACCCTATAAGAGTATGGGAACCTGCGTCAGCACCCTAGTTATGACTACCGCGTAGGCAAGGTTATTCCTTATGGTCCTCCCGACCTTCGCACTAATCTAACGTATGGGGGACTTGATGTTGCCACTTATTCACTTGAACCTCCATCTCAAACACGATCATTTTCATCTGACTTACACTCCCTTACTAATCAAGGAAGGAAGGGGAGGAGAGGATAGAGAAAAAAGAGAACAAAGTAAAACAAGGTCGAAAAGTTTTAAAAAAATGGTTGAAAAGAGAAAAGTGAATTTGAAAGTTGAATGTAATAAAAGAGATGTCAAAATTCAAATAACAATGGAAAAATGCAAAAAAATCTAATTTTAACGCATGATAAAAAAATAGAAAAATATGTGCTAGAACCACAATAATTTACTTTTGTGTGTGTGTGTGCGCGCCTAGAGATAAATAATATATGATTCTCTAATTACATGAGATTAAATTTTTACATGGGGTTGCTTCAAAAATAAATTCACTTATGCTCATTTATTTTGCTATATGCACCAAAACACTTATGTATTTATAAACATTTTAAAATCCTTATAAAGTCTTACTAGTGCACATGATGTCACAAAATGCGCAAAGTAAAATTACTAAGAGGGGTCAAAAACCTCAATGAAAAAAATTAGAGGTCAAAGAGAACCTAAAAAGGCTTCCAAAACCATAGTGATAAGGTTCTTATGGACAAAATATGTTTTGCTAAGGCTGTGGAAAATGATGAGAAAATCATGGAAACAATGGTAGAAGTGTAATTTTGAGTGGAAAAGAAAAAAGAGAAATGGAAGAAATCAAACTTTCAAAAAAGAAAAATAAAGATTCAAGAAGGGAAAGAATGAGTTGGAAGTAGAACGATACAAATGCCCTGTCAAAACTAGAATAACAAAAAGAACACATGCCGGACACAATGTAATTTAAATGAATAATCAATAAATGCGTGAATTCATAGTAGAAATATAACATTTAACTAACTAACAAATATCATAAATATATCTATTTGAAATACATTAATTGAAATCAATCTCAAGGTTCTTATCTTACATTTTTTACATACCACATTGATTAATAACTTTGTTACCTTCTCCATCAATTTTTCACCCATTGGTGATAGATGACATCCATTTATCTACACCATTATGTTGAGAATAAAAAATGATTTTTCGAAAGAAGAAAAACTTCGTTGTGACAATAAAATGAATTTCAAATTTAAGATTGATATTAACCTAAAATACTTCGTTGTGACGGTACATTAGATCAGATGCCATACCACATACCAGTTACTATCCGAAAGAACTAAAAAAAGATATAATCACCTCCCAAATTAAGAAAATAATGTTTGTGCGTGTTCATATTGTATGTTACTTTCTCGCCTATATTTTAAAGTTCCATGCAAACTTGTGACTCTGGTTTTTAAAGCTAACATAAAGTAATAAAATTTCTCCTCCATACAATTCAATGAATTTGGCCATGTAAACTCACCGCTGCGTTTTTTTCCGGCTGATATAAATTAATGATTTGCAACTGTAAACAAAAGATTACATTTTATTTATTTTGCAAACAAAATTGATAGAGACGATTAAATTGCTGAGCGAAAAAACAATTAAGAAATTTTGTCTGCTTCATTTCGCACAGCATCCACATACACACTGTTATATAATCTTCACATTTTCAACGTCCCCCAAAAAGATGCATGACCATAAATATAAACCTTTGATGCGATATAACTGGGTTAGTGGGGAGAGCATGTTGGACTGTTGCCATCACAGTTTCTGTGGGAAGAATCTGCAGTTGCAGGGGCTGGATTGAGGCGATGACAATGTGTGCAGGAATCGGAGTTGTGCATAGTTGCATCGATGAAATTGGTGTTGTGGGCGTTAAGGGTAGGCCGAGCCGCGGAGGCAAGTGTGATCAACACTAGTAACATATAAAATACCAACCTTAGTCTGCTCTGATCTGCTGTCCTCTGCAACCATAAGAATAGCATTATAGTAATACAAGTACACGCGAAGGTGATGAGGTAGCTGGTAGCAATGCAATTGAAGGTGCTGCAGGCGTCATCGAGGGCGTAGCTACTGTAAGCAGTGGGACAGAACTTGTTGAAAAGCTGCGAATAAGAAGAGGATTTGCAGGTGTTGGGAGTGGCGAAGGGTCCGCTGCTCTTGCAACCCACGCCGCTCTCTACTTGGAATTCCACGCACCCAGTGCAGGCGTTGTTGTCATCGAAAGTGCAGAGGATGCGGGAACACCCCGCGGGAGAGTCCAGCATCACGCTTTCGCCCTCCAATATCTGAAACACCGTCGTGGAAAGAGGTCGCGTGCCTGCGCCCGCCACGCTTAGTGTCAACGATGACGCCTCTGCCCCTGCCATTGCCATAGATGAAGAAGCATGCTCATTACATTTCTTAACATACAGATTTTACATTGAACGAAGCAATTGCCTATACTTATAAATAATGGACGCGGGAGTGGGACTTACCGTTGACGAGGAAGAAGAGCCCGAGAAGGAAATGGAAAAGGAAATGGCAAGGCAAAAGCGAGGCTCCTATTTTGCAGGTTGCCATTACAGAGAACGTGCGCTCTGATTTTGTGTTGCCATTACAAGACAACCGTGCACTCTGATTTATATAACCGTGCACCTGGTAATTCCGCAAGAGTGTTGCCACTCTGATTGTGCCACGTGCCCAATAGGCTGAGGCCACGTTTGAAAGGAATTGCAATTAGGCCCGTAGGAGGAATTGAAAAGTGGTACAAAGAAGGAGGAATTGAAATGTGGGGTACAAAACAAAAGTGTTACCATTCGGAATTGAATTATTGAAAAGTGGTACAAAGAAGGAGGAATTGAATTATTGAAAAGTGGTACAAAGGAGGAATTGAAAAGTGGTACAAAGGAGTTGAAGTATTGAAAAGTGGTACAAAGGAGGAATTGAAATGTGGGAGGAGTTGAAGTATTGAAATGTAACGCCCTGATTTTTATAAGTTATCATGGTGATTACTTTCTTGATGTTGTAACTATTGAAATGAAGGCAAACATATTAAGATATATATTTTGATCTTAAGGGAATGTGTTGCTAATCTGGATTCTTGCATACTGTAATTTATTTGCATGGGACAACAGTTATTGTTGCTTGTATGTTTGCTAATGTGACGACAAATTTGTCGTATGCTTGCTGAACGCTAATCGCTGATTGACAACACACCTTGAATCAATTCCATTGATCCAAAGTATGATGTGGCCTTCTTGCGATCGCTTTGTCGATTTACTCTTGAACCGAACTGAAGGTTGATATAAATGTGCAGCACCTGATTTCAGGTATGAACAGCTGGCACGTAGATGCCAACGACAAAGGTTCGATTCTCGAACCATGCACTGTCGTAACGTGAGACCTCGTAAGGCGGGAAATGCCTGGATACAGGTGGCTCTAGCATGTGAAACGAAGGACGAAATGTCCTGCACAGCATTGAAATGGATGTCAGTCGGGAAGACTTGACTGGAAGTTGATTAATTAAGTGTTAGGTGTTAAGGGGAAATTAGATCCTAATCTAATCCTAAGTTCTACCTTACATCCTAAACTACTATCCTAAGTGGATTTTTAAATTGTATAAATGATGAAAATAGACCTAAGTTCTATTAACCTAAAGACTAGGCTATGACCTAGGTCGAACACTATTATGAATCCTAAACTAATCCTAACCTAGAAGGGGACGCACAGACCCTTGGGGGAAAGGATAAGGATGAAAAGGAATTTAATGGCATTAATGTGAGTCCTTGCGTGGACAGCGCCAAGTTTGGCAGGAACAGGGAGAAGCTAAAGGTATCTAGTTAGTTATGGACTAAACTTGGTTTTGCATACAAAATTTGAAATTGGGAGTTCGCCAACCCAAGTCGGCGATGGCGTGAGAAAATAGGGAAAAGGTAGAGCCTTTAATGCATTTTTTTTTTTTGGTCTTTGTGACCAGCCCATCTTCAAAAGAGTATGGAGGAATTTTGATTGTTCATTGTGTTGTTCAGATTTTTGAGAAGTTGCTCTGCATTTGGTTTTCTTGGTTCAGTCGAACCAGTTGTGTTTGGTTGATTATCACTGTTTCTTTGGAAATTTGAAGGCTGTTTTCTGAGCCTGTAGAGGAAAGTGATTTTTGGTAAGCTCGTTGCTGTCGCCGTGGAAGGAAACACCTTCTGTAGATGTGGTTTTCTTCGAGCATTCGAGGAAGAATACCAGGCATGTTAAGCCCTTCTCTTTAAAACGCTTGCTTTACTTAAGCGTCTCATTAAAACAACCCTGCTCTTCTTCTTCTGAACGAGTTTTGGGTTTATTTGGTTGCTGTCATGACTGAGATGATTGGGTATTGTCGATTTGCTGTCACGATTGGAAATGACTTGGTTAGAATCATTTTCTTGTTGTCGTGTTTTGAACTGTCTTTGCATATGTATTTGAGTTGGAAATACGAACTTGATGTGTTGGTTTGTTTGACAGCATTGGGGAATTCGAAATGGGTATTTCTTTGTTATTGTTTATATAAAAACTGTACAGGCAGTATGAGTTGTTTTCATTGTTGTGCGATTGTTCTTTTGCTATATGAACTTGAGTGATAGAAACTGTACAGGCTATGCGAGTAGTTTGACGTCATTTCTATACTGAAATTTTTAAAAGGAAATAAGATCCTTTTCCTTCTGCTGTTTTGGATTTTGAAGGAAATAGCATTTGAGTTTTATTTGAGCATATGAACTCGATTTGAAGGAAGTAATAGTAATATTTTTATTGCTGTGCTTTTCTTTTGTAAAAGAAATGAACGAATACGTTTTGGGTATTCGTGAAAGTTAAGGAAAGTAAATGTTTTTCCTTCTGAACTTATAAATGAACTGTATTTTCTCTTGCCTTGGTGGAAAGTTGATTTTGTTGTGTTTTATTTGATGCGGTTTGATCTCCAGTTCGGACTGTAGTTGTGAACAAGAACTCGGTTTTGTATTTTTGTGCAAATAAGCGGAAAAACATGGAAATTAGCTTGTTGTTTTAGTCTGTCTTGACTGTACCTTGTTGTGCATCTGATATCCTATGCGGGTTTTCATTAATAAGGGTAATCATTGCATATGGTATGTTAAATTAAAACTGTACAGGTCATGTGAGTTTGCTTTTCATTGTTGAACGATTGTTCAGTTATCATTATCAGTTGAGTTGTCATGCTAAGATAAACATGATTTGGGTGTTTTTATTTCCTTTGGAGGTAGATGATTATTCATTTACTGAAAGTTAAAGGAAACGAGTTCTTCCTTTCTCTGCTGTTGTAGATTTTGAAAGAAACAGTAATTTGGTTTTAATGAACATTATAAGTTCAGCTTGATAATGATGACAGTGGTATTTAGATGGTTTCCTGAGTGCTGTGTTTTTCTATACAAACGGAAATTTTGAATGTTTCGTGTGGTCTTCTGATTTTTGCACTGTCACTCAAAAATGAATCCAACTTGACTGATTCTTGATGTATTTGAAGGAAATGGATGTTTTTTTATTGAAATAGTTAAAGGAATGAATTCTTCTCTTTTTGCTGTATGAATTCTGGAAATAGCATTAGAGCTTTACTGTGCATTATGAATTGGTCTTGCTGTAGGTAACAACAATGTGCAAATTGTTATTATGAACTGTATGCATTCATGGATATAGAAGGTCATGTGAATAAGTGATTTCGTGGCTGTATAACTGTTTATTTGGTTAAAAAAAAATACAGTGAAAGAAGTATGGAATCTTCTAGTACAGTAAGTACATAGTATGCATCTTTATACTGTTTGTTCTATGATAATACGGTTTTACTAACCTGTTTATGGCATTCGTATGAGCCTGAATTAAATGAAGTATTGATAAGGACGATAAGTTCTTCCTTGTTTTCATTTAAAGCTGATTATGAATGAAATTACTCTTGCTGCTGGAAAGTGAATTCCGAATGGATTTTGTAAGTTTCACTCTGAACTGTTATCTTGATTTGTGTCTCGTTTGGTTTCAATTTTTAGGACAGTCATGAGGAAAGAATAGGAATGTGGATGGATAACTTGGAAAAATGATCTTTTCTTCCCTCATACAGTTGGAAATCTGTAATCGTTTAGGAACGAATTTTGTAATTGCTTGGGTATAAGCAACTATATTTATTACTGTTTGCTTTCTCGTTTGTACTTGATTGCTTGGAATCAAATGAGATGCATGAACTGAAAGGAAAGTAATTGGTTTACATTTCAGTTAGATTTTATCCTTTGCATTTATTACTAATGTAGGGAAAGAGAAAGGATATCAGTTATGTTATAACAGCAGTATGCTACTTGTATTCCTAGTTCTTATAAATGTTGTAATCTGGAACTGCTGAAGGAAATTGCATCTTGTATGGTTATGTGGGAAATAGGACAGCAATTCTTGGCTGATTGGGATGGTATTTAGATGGTTCAGTTGTCATACTGTTCATTCTTTGATGCTTAATTCTTGATTGATGGTCATACTGTCGTTTCATAAAAGCAGGGTTCTTTTATTGAGACAGTTAATTAGAAGCACCTCATTTTAATGACAAGTGCTTAATATGCTCAGTTCATTGAACTAACCCGTGCAAGTAATTTTGCAGATGGAACTTGATTAAAACGAAGACATGGTTGTTTTCTGATGCTTCTTTTGATTGTCTGAAGATGAATTGTATTTGTTAGTTATTATTCCTCTACGAGGAATTGTGAAAAGAAGAAAGTACATTCTTCTATTTATGAGTTGTAACGTTGTTTTATATAAACAAAGTCCAGTCAGTTGGATTGGCAGAAGTATGGATTATGAAATGGATTGATGAATACAAATACAGTGTGATATTTTAATAACTATATCAGTTTGATATTGTTGATTAAATTGGAAATATAATGTTATTTCTTGATTTGGAATTATTCAATTGTCCTTGGATGGATTTAAAAAGGAATTGACATCTATTCTTACCTAAATGCAACTTTTAAGTTGAAATGTGCAATTAGTTCATACTTTGGGTTAAGATGAATTTTTAATTGACATTAAAAGGATTAGGAAGAACATGATTCCATAACTGATAGGTATTTAGGATTAGCTTGGAAGCTAAGGAATATCAATTAACTTAGGAGCAGCCAAACTTCGTTTTCAGACTCCGTTAATAGCCTCGTATGTTAAATTCAGAAAGAAAGGATATGGGATAAGTATATCCAGGGCTAATGGACCTTAACTATGTAAGGTTAAGGAGAATAAATGAATACATTTATTGGGAATTAGACCTCGTTTAAATGATGTCTAATAAGCTGGAATTCTAAATTTGGTTACAGTTGTGAAAAACTTGGTTAATTTTAATAGGTTAAATTTATCACGTCCGTTGGTAATGGGCTGCTTAATCCAATGATTAAGAAAAGAACCAAGTAGAATAAATGCAACCCTTCGGTACGAAGGAGAAGATGCAAAGTAAGCTAGAAGACGGATTTAGTCTCTCTTAGCTACATACAACTGTAACAGGAACGAGGATAACGGATCAGCATGGTTGCTGAAAGATGACCTTAAATATTAAGATCATATCCAAATCATTTGAGCAGGATGTGTACTCTCGATGGGAGGATTCCGTAGGACATTGACATACGCCAGCTACAGCACGGTGTCTTCATGAAGACGGGGTCTTCATGACGACACAATGTTATAGCTGACATATTACAATGCCCTCCCAAATTAAATCATCAAGAATACATAGGCTGAATGTTAAGTTCTTGGCTGGGGATAGGAGTATGATCACGTACACGGAGTGACTCCGGAGGACTAAAGATAACTAGACACACGGAGTCGTGGGGAACGACACCGTATGTCTGCGTATCTTTAGTTACCATGAGTGCCTTCCTATATTCGTTCATATTGCTAGTCGGAAATTGGAAGTTAGAATTTAACCTTAAATTGAAAGGACTGGTAGGAACCAGGAAATACCATTCTAGATAACAGGTGAAGTGAGGTGAAGGACGTATTCTATTGGTGTGTATCACATCCAGGAATATGATCATGCAAAGCATGTGAAAATCTTTGGCCAAAGTATCGCAAGTGCTGGTTGCGTTGTCCTAATCACTTAATTTAAGATGCAGGATGTCAGATGAATATCAGTAACAAATATTCAGATAGGCTTCTTAAATGGATCACTTCGATAACTGGAAACGGTTAAGAGAACTTGTATATATATTATACTATGCATGAATGAACATGAAGGATCGGTAGTTGCCGAGTCATGAAATGAGAGATCGTTGAAACTCCGAGCCATGAAAATGGGAGATCGGTAGTTCTTCGAGTCATTTACAGCAGCATATAGAATCTGTTATAAGATTGAATGGCACTGAATGTGTATTCCATATTGTAAATATGTGAACAGGGAACATTAGTTTTAAAAGGAAATTGTGTGTTCCAAACTGCATTGTTTGGGCAGAGAACAATTATTAAAACTTGAACGTGTGTTTGAATTATATAATTCATAACAGAAAGTTAAAAAAAAAATTAAAAAAAATCCCTTGTTCTAGTATCTTAAAATGGGGATGTTACATGAAAAGTGGCACAAAGAAGGAGGAATTGAAATGTGGGAGGAGTTGAAGTATTGAAAAGTGGTACAAAGAAGGAGGAATTGAAATGTGGGGTACTACTTTTGTTTTGTACCCCACATTTCAATTCCTCCTTCTTTGTACCACTTTTCAATTCCTCCTACGGGCCTAATTGCAATTCCTCCCTTGAGAGAAATAGAAAATTGGTACAAAGTACCATACTTTGTACCACTTTTCAATTCCTTCCTCACTTTTCAATTCTTCCTACGGGCCTAGTTGCAATTCCTTTCAAACGTGGCCTCAGCGTAGCAGGCACGTGGCAAAATCACCACAATCAGATTGGTAACACTCTTGCGGAATTACCTAGTGCATAGTTATCTGTAAGTGCACACCCTTTCAAAACTAAAGCCGGTAGGTGCCAACGTGGGCCCCACCTTTGGGTAAATGTTTTTCTACAAATGCGTGGCCCTTCAAGTGGAACCGAGTGACGTTCGACCAATTGAAATAACTTCCGTAAATCCCTTTGTTTCAACATTTGTATGAAAATTTTCTAAATGTATATACCCATTTCATCCATTTCACAACTTGGTGGCAGACACTGCTCATAATTACTAGTATGATAATGCATATAAAAATGAAGTCCTTTACCAACTTGAGTATTGACCATAACAATTTTAATTTGTAAATCGGTTATGGTTTTTGTATTTAGTTTTTTCTCAAATGATCTTGTTTTATCAAGCATTGATGATTTAAATTATTTCTCCAAATTGTAGCTAAACACAATGAAGTCAATCCTTTTTCTAGAATTTTAAGGATGTTGTCGCAGTAGCATGCTATATTAATCTTTAAAACTTTGTTGAATTCTTTGGTTGTGTTTGGGTATGAATATCTTAGTGATAATGATTTTTATGATTGCACTTTCTAATTACATCAATAGGCATGTTCTCAACCAGAAGAAGGGTTCCACATTTAATGCCAAAGTAGAAAAAGAAGGTTAGAGAAGAGGGGGTAGGGTTTTTGGTGAGTAAGTGGTTTTTGGTGATCAAACACAAAAGACGAGGAGACCGAAAACGTGAGTGAGACGGGAATGTGTCTACTAGATCCATAGAAAACATGCTAGGGGCATGTGGTGGTACATGAATTGGAGTGGTAGATGATCAATGATTGTAGGAGATGGGGAGTGCATGACAACCAATATTAATCAAACAAGATACTACGTGTTTGGATGATAATTGGCCTCTACCCAGAAGGGAATATTTGCAAGAATGTACTAAGAGGTTGAATACTATAATAGGATGAAAAGCCCAGATTTTGAAGGAGATTATGATTGGACAAGATTTAACACATACAGGGTATGGTGCAAAGGAGACAAACACACAGAGGGAAGGACTAATTATGTACAAGGGTTGAAACATAGAGGGTAGGGTGAAAAGGAGATGAGCACAAAGAGGTGAGGACAATAATTATTTGCAAGGGTTGGTAGTTCATATAAGTCAGTGATAATTTGTAATGTTTTGGTATGCATATGTGCTCAAAATGTCTATAATCAAGGGGAAGAAATTAATGTAATGAGTGGTGTTTTTTCATGTGTAGATTAATGGTCAATGATTATTATTTGAGACTCTAAGTCCATATCTAGTACTTTAACCCCACATTTCTCTCACTTATGAGGTCCTACTGACAACCCTGTTGTGCTTTGGGTGAGACCTTCAGGTGCAAACCTGATTGAAAATACCAACGCAGGAGGATCATCAAATTTGATGTTAAACGTAAAGCCCTCACATGAGCTATGTTGGGCCAAAATTTGGTTATCTTGTTAGGACCACATTATTTTGGTTGTAGAAAGGTGTTGTGAATACTAACCATGGTGTGGCTAGAAGGACCAGTCACATTTGTTAGTTTGTGATGAAAATTTTGAGTGGAAACATACGCAATGATAGACTAAATTTGTGATGCACAAGGCTTAGGTGATGGAAGGGTTCAAGGTGGTGTTGGATTCTTGCAGCCTGAGATAATCGAACCCCATACTAAGGAGCGTTTTTGCACACAATTATGGAAAATGAACCCGTAAGGGTTGCTATTAAGGACACCTAGAGGGTGGAAGAACCTTATCTTTACAAAATTCGTTAAAAATTTAGGAGAGAAAGGGTGGCACAATACATTATTACTCATGTTATGGTAAAAAGTGCTCATGTGGATTAGTTTTTTGTGTAGAGCCTTTAAGGTAGTGGACAAAAAGAGCGAGTGAAAGGGAATTGTCGAGGGAAAGAACACAATACTAGATGAGCATGTACCTTATCTTGATTGAATATTGAATCCTTTTCCGTGTTAATTTTGCAGAAGTGAAATCTTTGTTGAAGAGGAGTATTTGTGGAGTAATAAGCAAATACTTGCGAGAAGTTAAGAACAAAGCAAAGGAATTCATGAAGAGAAGATGACTTCTAGTAGGATGAGCACTAGAATTGTGACATCAACAATTTATGTGAGAATGGTCTCAAGAGGGCATGTGACGGCCCAATCACCGGTGATTACCTGGGAGGAAAGCATGGCCATGGATAAAAATAGCATTGTCTTATTAATAGACGGGAGTTGTTATTTTTATGTTTATAAAAATAGCATTGTCTTATTAATAGACGGGAGTTGTTATTTTTATGTTTATCTTATTTATAAGCATGCTATATTTAGGTTGCTTGTGGTTGAAGAAAACTTTTACAAAGAGGTGCACAAGTTATATATATGTGCATGGATTTACTCTTTAGTATATGAAAAAGAGAGAATTGTATTGTATTCCTCTGGACTGAATAAAGGAGAAGGTTGACTTGTTTCTGGTGGATGTAGCCCACATTGGGTGAACCACATTAAATCTTGGGTTTATCTTGTGATTGCATGCTTATATTATTTCTGTTTTAATTCTGTTTTATTGCTCATCTGTGTTTCGATCCTAACAACGGTATCAGAGCAGGATTTTGTTTTGGCAGAAAAAGCTCACATGAGGGTTTCTTGTTTGAGTGGGAGCAATGACAGAAGATAGCAAGTTCAGGGTTGAAGTTTAACAGCCAAAACTTTCAGCTATGGAAGATGCAGGTGGAGGACTACCTATATCAGAAGGATCTTTATCTACCATTGAAAGGGAAAGCTTTAAGTCGTCAGCTATGAAAGATGAAGAATGGGATGTTCTTGATCGGAAGGCACTGGGAACGATACGGTTGTGCCTGGAAGCTACGGTAGCTTTCAATATTTCTACGGAAAAGACAATGGTAGATCTAATGGAAAAATTGGGTAAATTGTATGAAAAACCCTCAGCCTCCAATAAGGTATATCTCATGAAAAGTTTATTTAATATGAAGATGTCAGATGGTGATTCAGTAAATGATCATTTAAATGAATTCAACACGGTTACTAATCAATTAAGATCTGTAGGAGTAATTTTTGATGATGAAGTTAGGGCTCTTTTGATTTTGTGCTCATTACCTGAAAGTTGGAATACTTTGGTTATGGTTGTGAGTAATTTTGTTTCTGGTTCAAACACTTTAAAGTTTGATGATGTTATTGGTGTGATTCTTAGTGAAGAGATGAGAAGAAAAAGCATAGGTGAGTCATCTGGTAATGCTTTGAGTGTAGAGAACAGGGGAAGACAGAAGGAAAAAAAAAAGGTCCTGGACACCATGGAAAGTCTAAAAAGGGAATATCTAAATCTAGAAGCAGGATGGTATGCTGGAATTGTGGAAAATAGGACATGCAAAGAAAGATTGTTGGTCTTTAAAATCAGGGAAAGATCAACAAGAAGGGAGCAAAGAGGAAAACATAGCAGGTGATGTGTTACAAGATGCTCTTATTCTTTCTTTAGATAGTAAATCAGAATCTTGGGTTTTAGATTCTAGTGCTTCATTTCATGCAACTCCTCATAGACAGTATTTTCAAGATTATGTTCAAGGGAATTTTGGGCAGGTATATCTTGGTGATGATGAGCCATGTAACATTGTTGGAAAAGGAAGTGTTCATGTTAAATTGCAGAATGGTAACACTTGGGTGTTGAAGAATGTCAGGCATGTTCCTAGTCTTGAGGAGGAATCTAATTTTTGCAGGGCAATTAGGAGATGAGGGTTGTATGGTTATATTTACAAGCAGATTCTTGGAAAGTTACCAAGGGTTATCTTGTACAGTAGACAAGAGGTAAGAAAGTAGGTACTTTGTATTTATCCACTGAGGGCGGAGGGTACTGAGTTTGTTCCATCTTCTATTTTAGCTACTACGTGATGAGTGTATAGACACAACTTTGTGGCATCACAGACTTGGCCATATGAGTGAGAAGGGGATGAAGATTTTACATTCATAGGGAAAGTTGTCGCGCGACAACAGATTTTATAGACCTGGAATTTTGTGAGCATTGTGTGTATGGGAAACAAAAGCATGTGAGATTTTGCATACAACCCCCAAAAAGGTTCGATCCCGCGAAACCGGTTCCAAGGATATTGGCCAGGTATTTTCCACCTCTGATTTTCTTAAAATAAACCCCGGTGTTCATGTTATGCATAATGGTAACACTTGGGTGTTGAAGAATGTCAGGTATGTTCCTAGCTTGAGGAGAAATTTAATTTCTGCAGGGCAATTAGGAGATGATGGTTGTATGGTTATATTTACAACAGATTCTTGGAAGTTACCTAGGGTTCTCTTGTGGTAGCAGAGGTAAGAAAGTAGGTACTTTGTATTTACATAGTTTAATACTGATCCATCTTCTATTTTGCTACATAGCATCACAAACTTGGCCATATGAGTGAGAAGGGGATGAAGATTTTACATTCACAGGGAAAGTTGTCAGATTTGAAAAACATAGACCTGGAATTTTTTTGAGCATTGTGTGTATGGGAAAAAAAAGTGTGTGAGATTTCTCAAGGTTGGATCAACCAAGAAGGAGCACAAGTTAGAGCTTGTTCATACGGATGTGTAGCTCAGGTATCTTCTCTTGGTGGTTCATGGTATTATGTTACTTTTATTGATGATGCTACTAGGAAGGTTTGGGTTTACTGTATAAAGAAGAAATATTGATGTATTTAATACTTTCAAGAAGTGGAAAGCTTTGGTTGAGAATGAAACAAGGTTTGAAGTTGAAGTGTCTCAGATCAGATAATGGTGGAGAGTACTGCAGCAATGAATTTAATAACTATTGTTCACATAATGGAATCCGTAGGGTGAAGACAGTTCCTAGAACACCACAACAGAATGGTGTGTCAGAAAGAATGAACATGACTATCATGGAGTGTGCAAGGAGCATGAGATTGCATGTTGGATTTCCCTTACAGTTTTGGGTGGATGTTGTAGATATTGTTGTTTACTTGATAAACAGAGGACCTTCAAGTGCTTTGGAAGGTGGAGTACCCAAGGAGGCTTGGACCGGTAAGGAGGTAAACTATTCTTTTCTGAAATTTTTTGGTTGTGAGGCATTTGTGCACATTGATAAAGAGAATAGGACCAAGCTAGAAGCTAAGTCAAAGAAATGTACTTTCATTGGATATGGCACTGATGATTTTGGATTCCGGTTGTGGAGTTTGGATGAGAAGAAAATCATTAGGAGTAGGGATATTATTTTCAATGAAAGGGTTATGTACAGGGAACAACTACAGGATAAGAAGCTGGAAAAGTCTGAGTATGTAGCACTTGATGAGATAAAAGATAGAGAAGTGCTCAAAGGACTGGAAAATCAACAAGTTGGCATCAATCCTGGCACATTCGGTGTTGATTCTGTAGATCAAAATCAAGCAAGAACAACAAGAGCCTCAAAATCCAGAAAATCTTGTAAGACGTTCTACTAGGGTAAGTAAACCTCTTGCACGATTATCTTCATATGAGCTTTACTATTGTTTATTGACAAGATGGTGGAGAACCAGAAATTTTTGAAGAAGCAATGCAGGTAGAAACATGGAAAAAGTGGGAGTAGGGTATGGATGAGGAGATGGACTCCTTGGATCACAACCAAACTTGGGATTTGGTTCAGTTGCCTGCAGGAAAGAGAGCATTGCAGAACAAGTGGGTTTACAGGTTGAAGGAAGAAGAAGGTGACAAAAAGAGGTACAAGGAAAGACTTGTTGTGAAGGGATTTGCACAGGAAAAAGGTATAGACTTTGATGAAATTTTCTCTCCTGTTGTTAAAATGACTTCCATTAGAACTGTTTTAAGTTTGGTAGCTATGGAAGATTTGCATCTTGAACAATTAGATGTAAAGACTTGCTTTTCTTCATGGTGATTTGGAGGAAGAAATATATATGGAGCAGCCACAGGGATATGAAGTCAGGGGGAAGGAAAATTTGGTGTGCAGATTGAAGAAGAGCTTGTATGGCCTTAAGCAAGCTCCAAGGCAGTGGTATTTGAGATTTGACAGGTTCATGATAGAACATGGTTACTCTAGATGTCATTCTGATCACTGTGTTTATTTTAAGAGACTAGATAATGGCACCTATATTATCTTGTTGTTGTATGTGGATGACATGCTTGTGGCAGGGTCAAACTTGCAGGATATAAATGAGCTAAAGAGACAGTTAGCCAATACATTTTCCATGAAGGATTTAGGTGCAACAAAGAAAATTCTTGGCATGAGAATCAATAGAGACAGAAAGAGTAAAATACTGAATTTGTCTCAAGAAGAGTATGTGAACAAGGTGTTGGACAGGTTTAGGATGCAGGATGTAAAACCAGTAAGTACACCATTGGCAAGGCACTTCAAGTTGAGTAAAGAACAGTGTCCTAAAACATATGAAGAGATTGAATATATGCCTAGAGTTCCATATGCTTCAGCAGTTGGAAGTTTGATGTATGCTATGGTATGCACAAGACCATACATTACCCATGCAGTGGGAGTTGTCAGCAGATACATGAGTAATCCAGGAAAGGAGCACTGGAATGCAGTCCAGTGGATTCTTAGATACTTGAGAGGGACCAGTAGCAGGCAGTTGTGCTATGGAGGGTCAAAGGTTTCTTTACACGGATATGTTGATGCAAACATGGCTGGAGATTTGGATGGTAGGAGGAGCACCACAGGTTATGTATTCACTGTTGGTGGCATGATAGTTAGTTGGATTTCTAAACTGCAGAAGATTGTTGCCTTGTCTACTACAGAGGTAGAGTATGTTGCTACTACAGAAGCAAAGCAAGGAGATGATATGGATGTAGCGGTTCATGGAAGAGTTGGGAAAGAAGTAGGAGGATTATAGGTTATTCAGTGATAGCCAAAGTGCAATTCATCTTGCCAAGAAATCAGCATTCCATTCGAGAACCAAACATATACAACTCAGGTATCACTTCATTAGATCAGTTTTGGAAGGATGGACAATTGATGTTGGAGAAGATCCATACAAGTCAGAATCCTACTGATATGTTGACAAAGGTGGTGACAAAAGAGAAGCTGGAAGGTTGTTCAGATTCGATAGGTCTTCAAGATTGATCTTGAAGAAGAGAAACAAGTTAGAGAAGAGTCTGAGGATGAGTTGTAATAGTGGGTTGCAGCAGTTAGTCTCCAAGTGGGAGATTGTTGAAGATGTGGAGTCTAACTACAAGATGAAGTGACAGTTTACTTTTTCCTTAATTTTGGGAGGAAAGCATGGCCATGGATAAAAATAGCATTGTCTTATTAATAGATGGGAGTTTTTATTTTTTATGTTTATCTTATTTATATGCATGTCTTATTTATAAGCATGCTATATTTAGGTTGTTTGTGGTTGAAGCAAACTTTTTCAAAGAGGTGTACAAGTTATATATATGTGCATGGATTTACTCTTTAGTATATGAAAAAGAAGAATTGTATTGTATTCCTATGGACTGAATAAAGGAGAAGGTTGGCTTGTTTCTGGTGGATGTAGCCCACATTGGGTGAACCACGTTAAATCTTGGGTTTATCTTGTGATTGATACGCTTATATTATTTATGTTTTAATTCCGTTTTATTTATCATATGTGTTTTGATCCTAACAACTATGAAGACTACTGAAATACCGTGGTGTAGAAGATTCAGTTGACCATGTGCATTGATGTGAAATTATGTGGTGCACAAAAGGGAGTGATTTATTTTGAGGTGAAAGCAAGTTAACTCGTGACGACTTTATTTGGAAGGGTGTATACTTGGTACAAGAATTATGACCAAAATTAGGTTGAAGATGACTATGACATGCATAAAACTACATCCCTGAAGGAGTTTTACATTGTAAAGTTAGAGGAGGAAAGCATTTATGATGTTGAAGGAGATACATCATGAGATAACTGAGACTATGTGGGCCTATGACACATGGAACAAAACCTTTCTCTCTAAAATTTCTTATGATATTCACCCGTTCTAGCATGCTCAATGACATTTTTAGTTGGATTAATGGAGTTGTTCTAGTAATAGTTGACTATATAAAAATTTAATAACTCTCATGAGGCCTTGGAATTACAGCTTTGAGGATGGAAGTTGCAAGTATTTTAAAAAATTGTGTAAGCCCATTTTTGGAGGTGCATATCTCTACAATTGCCAACCAAGGTTGAAGAATCTTATGGCCATGTAGAATCCAAACAATTTTGTATACATGAGAAGTATCACATAGATCGATCAATTCATCGGGTCATACTTGAGGTGAGTGTTTAACAGAAGAAGGATACATGTCGCAAAATTGATATTTTAGGTTAGAACATGAAGATGAATATTTTGTAGCTATACGTTCAACATGATAATCAAAAATTGAAAATATAAAATGTTTTATGAGGTTTCTGAGGATGTGACACATGACACTGATGCAATCTGAGACCTGATTACATCATATGTTGAATAGATTATAGACGATAGTCAAGTAACAATCATGATATCAATTAATTTTGATTATGAAGCTAGGGATATTAGGAAGACGGTATTCAAATTTGACAAGAAAAAATAAAACAAGCAATAAAGGGAAATGTTAGTGTAAATCGCATTATAACGTTACCACTAGTAGTGATAATGAATCTTGCACGATAACACATAAATTATTATGTACACTTTCAAAGGATTTCTCTTCATTTTGCACCTTTTAGAAATGTATAGATTTGTTTACAGATATGTGAAAGTGAGATTGGTAACAATTAAGGGAAGTGCTAGAGGTCGATGAAATTTAGTCCATGTGGGGGGCCCCATCAGGCATAGCCAAAATGTGTACAAGGTTTATATCACTACAGCAATGCATCTGTAAAATCCATGGAAACCATTAGATAACTCCTATCATATGCAAATAGAAGCACACTACCTCAGAATATGTTGACTAAGATGAAGCAATAAAATCATAGATAACCAGTCTTAGTTGTGATGATTGACCTCACTATTGCCTTATGAGATGGATTGCTCCTTTTTTGATAATGGATGTGTCCAAAGTCTAACCTTGAGAAAAATGATTGTAGCTTACATTATTTATTGCGATGATCAAGCAATTTGGTAGCACTTACTATTATCTAATTGATTTGATGGCTTCACAAATACTGTAAGAGTTAGTTGATTCATGAGGGTGGTGAGTTAGTATTTATGACAATACTTAGAGGGTGCAGTATTAGTACAAAGTTATGAAAAAAGATCATTTATTGAGTTGACCATATCGATGAAGATGGACTATGAGAAGATACCCTATATTTAGAGGACTGGCATTACTAGTGAATATCCTAACATTCATTGAAAGGTGATGGAAGATTAAATATGTGGAAGATTATAGCAGATAGAGGCCTACCTCAGAGTTTTATCTACGTCATTATGGCCATATAATTAGATTAAGCATAGGTCGATGATACTTAGTTAAATGAATTGTAGGATCAAGACCATCAGTAGGTGGGTAGGTAGTTCAAGTAGGATATATTGAAATTCCTTGATATTGTAAAGATGGGATTAGATGACCCTGGGTTAGGGAAATTCGATTGTGATAAAGGGGATGTGTGGGACATTTATAGTGATTATATGTAAATAAAGTGATAAGTTTAGTAAATGATATTATTTTTAAATGTATAAAGGATAGCTTCAAGTCCCTTTGAATAGTTTCTTCTAGGATCTTTTTCTAGCCTCCACACAATCATTGATATGGACCTTTCAGATTCATAATATTTACAAGGTCAAGGTATTTTAGTATCAAGAGTATTTAAACCCAGTAAGAAAATGATAACCTGGATTGACATACTAGGTAGTCACATTGTTATCAAACCCTACTTGCATGTTCATTATGAGTGATAATGGGTGCTCAATAGAATGTGAGGTCACATGAAGGAAATGTGTTAGGATCAGGGTCTTTGGATTGAAGTTAGTATCTAGTGATATAGCATGGTTTATCCAATCATCACCTTTTGGACCTACCGTGGTGTATTAACCTATTGGCTAATGAACTGGGTCCCAAACTTGTCCATCTGAGGCAGGAGTGTGCAAATTGATCAAAGAACACTTGACAGAGAAAGCACACAAGAGTCCATGCGGGAAAGCAAGTCATACAAGATTTAAAGGTGCGAATGGATAGGAAGAATGCACACACAGGAGTAGTAAGTTTAAGTTTTCAAGGACTTAGCCATTTTTGGGCATGAAGATCTATTTTTAGAAGATGGTGCAGAACACACCAACGATGCAGAGATGTGTGCCACACATTGTCTATTTCTGGAGGATCAGATTCAGAGCACTTTTGCATGGAGACATAGTCTAAGAATAGGATTGTCACCTCAGTTAACTATCAGTAGTCTATAGATAGCACACTTGCATGTGTGGCTATGCATGAAAATGGGTGTGGCTATTAATAGCATGCGGCCTATTTTTGGAATAGATAAGCGGTGAAGGGAAAGTCCCCACCCTATATATATGTAGTGAATTACCTAGTAGATAGGAGATGATGGATATAGAGAGATAGATAACATAGTGTACATGTTTCTGGATTACCGTATCAGATCCATGTGTGCATCGGCATAGATTTCCAGTATTGTAAGAAGCTTCTGTGTTATTGTGATAATTAAGAGATGGAAGATATTGACTGAACCTAAGTGTTATTCCTGTGTGTAATTGGGTAGTGCATGTTCTTATTTCTATCATGATTATTGTTTAAACCTATTCTTTCCTAGATCTAGATCTGTCATGCACTATATAATGATGTATTAGTTATGGATCTATATGCTGTAAGTCTTCATCATGTTAGCATTCTGCTACAGCAACCCTAAAGAGGGACCTGGTACCTTTGCGTGCTTCAGGTGAGTGCTCAGTCTAGGCTGAGTGATGTGTCAACGTGTCTAGGGTATTATCTAGTGAATTCTAGGCTACATCATTGGTTCCATTGCTGGGACCTCTTTTTCAGTTGTTTTCAGGATGGTTCATGATGAAGACATACCGGTTAACTCTAGCAAGTATTGAGGAGTGGATACATGATCTGGAGGAAGAATATGCATGGTGGTTCAGCATTGGATTTGAGTTTAATGCATGCACTTGGGTAGAACAGAATCTGTATGACAGCTTATATGAGATATTTTTTTGCCATCTTTCCAGTAGAATTATATGAGTGGCTGATTGCTTATGCATCTAAGTGGAATTGGAGGTATCGTGCACTTGTCTAGACATAGGAAGAATTTCAGGCCCTTTATGATGCTGACCTGATCTGGACTCATGCTGTGGATACGTGGTTTCATGGTGTTCTAAATAGTTATATTATGGAATATTCAATTTTGACGTATTATTCCTTTCCAGAAGTAGCTGAATTCTAGTTTTTACGATATCCTAGAGGAGCATATCTGCAAGGTATTCCACTGGCAATCAAGATCTTGATGGTAACTTTGAACCTGGAGAGTAAACTAATGGCTAACTAAACCTCACCATGTGTGAGGGTAGGAACAGGTTTGGTGAAAGATGGCAGACCTAGCGGCAGAAAGGTAGAGAGAGGAAAGGTGGCTTAAGTATAATGAGGCGCGTGAGAGGGAGATAGAGAAGTAGCATTCCATTGTAGAAAGTATGGCATTGAGGAGAGAGATGGCTCGTGAAGGATTTGAAGCTCACATAGAAGACGTGGAGCCAGAGCATCAGGAACTCCCCCATCTTGGAAAGCATGATAGAGATCCCCCCTTGGCCTCACACAGAAGTGTGCCAGCAGAGACTACCTGGGCCATGGGTGTGCATCTTAATCCACCTAGTGACCTAGCCCTTGCGCTTGGTTTTCTAGTATCTAGTACGACAAGTAATCAACAAGTGAATTTGGGAAACAGGAGAACCAGAGTAAGTCAGAGAGCAAGTACATCAATGGTAGGACAAATGACTTCAATGTTATTTGGAGGAACATTTTCAGGCACATCATCTGCACAGAATGTAAGCATGTAGAATGTTGGATTCACCTCTGGAAGTGGAACTACCACACAGACTATAGGGGTTCAATATAGTACTACTGTCGGAGCATAGGGGAGTACATCTACAGGTCCTATTCCAGCTACAGGTGGAGGATCAGGAGGTATAGGTGGTTCTAGTTCAGTGGATCTGGTGGTTCTGGAGGGTAGGGGAAACACAGGAGGTTCTGGATTAGGTGGGAAAGGTCTGCACCAACCCCAGAATATTTATATGGAGATGTCTCTTCATCTTCTGGAGTATAGAGGCATAGAGGATGTTGTTGAGCATGTGCACATGTGTGAAATATTGTGGCGTGTGAAAGGGATCATGGCTTCTGAGTGCAAGGCAAGTCAATTTGCTACTACATTACAGGGACATGCACACAACTGGTATAGGAAGTTTGACCCTGATCAAACTTGCGTGGATTATGCAGCGCTGAAGGATGCTTTCTTGAAAGAGTTCTATATCCCAGAATTTGAGAAGAAGAGTATAAGCGCCCTCAAGGATATCAAGCAAGGCACTACTGAGAGTGTACGTGAGTATGATGCCCATTTTAAAACACTCCTATCTAAGCTTTCTTATGATATTCATGCAAGCCAGCATGCACAATGGTTCGTTGGTAGATTGATTACACCATTCAAAAGAGCACTGTCACATAAGACATACACTGATCCACACAAAGCACTGGAAGCAACTTTACGTGTTGAGGTAGTTGGGAGCATTGACACTGGTGTTAGTCCATTCTTAGAGGCACAGATTGCAGCTATGGAAAAATAGTTAGAGAAGCTATCAGCAAATTCAGCCCATGAAATGTGCTCAGGGATTTGGTGTACAGATTGTGAAGTGGAAGGTCACACCAAGGATAGTTTCCCTCGTAGATCTATACGCTCATTACTGTTGGACTGTGAGATCTATCATTTGAATCATGATGCTAGTCACTGTCCTTTGTTACACGTGCGATAAGGAAGAATGTATCTTGTTACTGTAAAATTTTCTGGTCCACGACCCATGATACTGAAGATTTTCAGTTGATTGGTCAGATCCAGGATGCTATAGACATTGGGGTATGACAGACAAGTGTAATGGATAATTCTAAGGGTAAGAATGAGCACCAAGATCGGGATCATAATCAAACATGCTATGACAGGAATGAGGGGCATTTTGAAGGAGGTCATGGAAGAGGACATGGATATCGTGGTGGATATGGAGGATGAGGCCGTGGTGGAGGAAGAGGTGAGTTCCCTCATGGAACATGTTATATGTGTGGATCTCCTGACCACTATAGGTGTGAATGTCCTCAAAATATTGCATGTTCTTTCTGTGGAAAGAACCATAGCTATGAAGAGTTCCCAAACTTATATGAGCATTTGAGTAAGCAACATAAGCAAGAAAACAAAGGCGTTGGGATGGTTAGAATCCAGTGCATGGTAGAAGATCAGTGGATGCCCAAGATAGCACTAGGACCTGAGGCATTAACAGTGAAGATTACTACATGAGATGAAGTGGCGTGTGCACAAGAGAGGCATTACAATAGAAACCTACCATCACTAAGGATGAGGTCCTTCATGTAAGGTACCCAGATCCTGCCTATCAGAAGGAGGTTTATCAGGATACCATGGAAGTGCTAAGGAATCTTCAGGGTGAGATACAATACTTAAAGGAGCAGAAGAAAGCATCAGAGACAGTCCAAACTGATATTGATGATCTGAGAGAAGTGTGCAAAATGTTGCACCAGGAGAACATCATTCCACTATTAGGAAGTTGGTTAAAAGGGAACACTCCACGCACAAGTATTGAGACCGGATGAAGATCCTACATGCAAATATTCCCCCTGATAGCATTGACTATGACAAGGAAATTACTCTTGAATGTTGTTGTGGATGGATGGATGCTGAGCAACATATTGATTGATACAGGTGCGAAAGTGAATGTGCTTACATTAGATGCATGGGTACAAATGGGGAGGCCTCCATTGCAGCCATCATCTAATGTGTTGTTTATGGAAAACTGGACTAAGGCCACTCCCATAGGAGTTTTGAAGGATGCATCTATAACCATACAAGGGGCCAAGTTCACTGGGGATTTTGAGGTATTAGCACTTGCAGAAGCAGACAGTTTTCCAGCCTTGCTTGGACACCCTTGGTGTTATGTGAATAATGCTGACTTGAGATTCAATAAGGGGTATATCATCTTTGAGAACAAGGAGGAAAGGGTTGTGATACCTTTGACAAGATGGGAATTCTACACCATATGTTGAGCCTCTAAGTGAGGAGGACTTAAACAGAATCTATGTATGCATTATTCAGGACCCAGAGGTCAATGAGCCATCAAAGGAAGGCATCCTATAGTGGGAAGATTCTCATTCTATTAGTGATACTATGAGTATTGCTTGTGACAATTGGGCTCATGGTACATATGAACTAGTAGGGTGTGAGGTAAAAAGCATGCAGTTGCACGCAAGAATGGACTTCATTCTGTTCAAATGGATAGGTAGCACAGTACCTTGGTATACAGGGGCAGAAGATCTTCCTGTATTTTTGAAAGCCATGGAAGCACAGTGGACAGATCAAATTAAGAGAAGAGATATGTTAGTGTATACCTTGCATGGGATAGCAACACGCTGGTGGGTAGTCCACAGAGATAATCTTATAGAATGGGAGGAGATTGGAATCACCCTATCTACTAGGTTTTTAAGGAGCAATGCACCTACACAGATCTGCACTTATAATGGTGATCAACCTATTCAGCATCACATTCAACAGTGTGAGAGACTCTGGACAGTGGGATAGGAAGCATTACCACCTTCACTCTGGGTGCATAGATTGTACTCTACTCTACAAGGATGTGCACGCGCCTAGTATGTATACACAGAACTACATCGAGAGACTGGGAATTGGTAGAATTTGACTGCAGGAATGCTCCAGACCTTTGACTACTTCTTGACTAAACCTCCAGTAGAAGAAGCATTAAAATTTGTCAAGTGCTTAACTATGGGAGATAGTGCAAAGGTAGAAGAGCATATTCAAGAATTATTTGGTGAGACAGAGTCTGGAGCATGTTTTGAAAAGGAAGAAGAAATGGACTCCATACTACTTGAACATGCTTGCCTTGAGAAAGAGAAAGGAAAGATGGTTTACATCGTGGATGATGAGGAAGTTGAGAACCTAGATATTGAACATTCACAAGGGGTGTGCGAGGTCTTGGACAGTGTAGACAAGGATACGCATGCCTATCACGAACCCATGAAGACAAAGAAGGTGAATATAGGTTCGGAGGCTGAGCCAAAGGAGGTCATAATTGGAGACTATTGGTCAAAATCAGAAGTGGCAAAGATCATTGAGTTACTCAGGGATTATCAAGACTTATTCCCTCGAGGGTATCATGAACTTAAAGGTGTGCATGAATCACTTGGGGAAATGAAGATAAAGCTTAAGGATGGTGCATGCCCAGTTAGAAAGAGGCCTTACAGAATGAACCCCAATTTGTGTGAAAAGGTCAAAGAAGAGATTGATAACATGTTGAAATCTGGAATTATCAAGCCCCTTGATGAGTCAGAATGGGTTAGTCCAATGGTGATCAGTATCAAGAAGGATGGATGAATTAGAATATGTGTGGACTACAGGGAGCTGAATGTTGCATGTGTAACAGATCCATTCCCTATGCCATTTACTAAGGAAATACTAGGAGTTGCAGGGCGCGAAATATATTCCTTCACAGATGGGTTTTTTGGGTATCACCAGGTTAGAATTACACAGGAGGATCAAGAAAAGACTACATTTACTACTGAATGGGGTAGCTTCACCTATATTGTCATGCCTTTTGGACTGAAAAATGTGCCTGTTGTATTCTCATGGATAGTTGTTTAGGCATTCAAAGATTTTATTCACAACTTTTTACAGGTTTATCTAGATGATTGGACAATATATGGGCTTGTGAAAGATCATTGTGACAATCTGCGCTTAATGTTTGAACGGTGCAGACAATTGAGTATCTCTTTAAACATCAAGAAGTGCATATTTGCTACACCTTTTGGAATATTGTTAGGACATATAATCTACAAGGAAGGTTTGTTGGTTGATCCAGCTAAGGTTGCAGTCATTCTAGGCCTGGAAGCGCCTACCAGTCAAAGTGAGGTGCGTGGATTTTTGGGTCACACAGGATATTATCGGAAGTTCATCAAAGGGTATGCCAAATTTGTTGCACCCTTGGAAGAATTACTAAAAGGGAAAGGTACATTTTATTGGGGAGAACCACAACAACAGCGCGTTTGAGATATTAAAGGAGAAACTTACTACCACGCCCATTCTACGCTTTCCCTCATGGGATAAACCATTTCATGTGCATGTGGATGCCTCTGGCATGGCCATTGGCACTGTGTTAGCTCAACCTGGTGAAGGTATTGTAGATCATCCAATTTGTTTTGCTAGTAGGAAGTTGACTCCTACTGAACAAAATTATACAACTACAGAGTGTGAAGCTTTGTCAATGATCTATGCATTGCACAAGTTTTGACAGTACTTGTTAGCAACCCCATTTGTGTTTTATACAGATCACATGGCATTGAAGTATTTGGTGAAAAAACCCATCTTACAAGGGTGCATATGTAGATGGGTACTCCTATTTCAAGAGTTTGACTTCACAGTTGTGGTGAAGCCAGGGAAAAGTAACTCTGGACCAGACCACTTGTCTAGAATTCACTCAGGAGAAGAAGCACAGACAATTGAAGAAACCATGCCAGATGCACAGTTATATAGGTTACAATGCACACCATCAGAATTAGAAGACATTGTTGTCTTTCTACGGACTGGTGTGGCACCAGAAGGAATGAAGGCATTAGAAAAGAAATAACTTGCTATACGCGTGGCACCATTTATGTTAATCAGTGGTGACCTCTACAAGTTAGGCAGAGATGAAGTATTACATCGTTGTGTATTAGAGCATGAGTGCACAAGGATATTATGGAAGAATCCCATGGTGGTATTGCAGGAGGCCACTATGCAGGTGATGCAACTGCCCAAAAGATCCTACTTGTTGGATTATGGTGGGAGACACTGTATAAAGATTGTAAAGCATATTGCAAAGTGTGTGACCATTGTCAACATCTAGGTAAACCAGGGAAAAGAGATGAGATGCCTTTGAGACCAATTACTAGTGCTGAACCATTTGAGAAATGGGCCATCAACTTTGTAGGACCTATTTCACCAGCCACGTGTAGGACTGGGTCATGCTATATCATTACTTGTACAGATTATCTCACAAGGTGGGTAGAAGCAACACCTATGAAGGACTGTACAATGGCTACAACATAGCTAGGTTTCTATGGGAGAATGTTCTTACAAGATATGGATGTCCTTTAAGCTTGACAAGTGATAGGGGTACACACTTTTTGAATGAGACAATCAGGATCCTATTAGATGAGTTTATGGTTGCACACCATAAAACTACACCCTATCATCCTCAGGAAAATGGAACTGCTGAGGCTTTCAACAAGATTTTGAGCCAGACGTTGACAAAAAATTGTGATGTTGGAAGAAAGGATTGGGATGATAAAGTGTCAGCTGTTCTTTGGGCATATAGAACAACTTATAAGAGATTGAACAAAGCCACACCATTTCAATTGGTGTTTGGCATAGAATCCATTCTCCCTATAGAATTTATGTTACCTTCTTTGTGCATTGCATGCACTGGAGGTCTAGCTGATGAGTAGGCTTTAGAAGAGTGTATTGAGAAGATGATTCAACTGGATGAGTGACGAGCCATAACATGATGGAGTCAGAAGCAGGAAAAGGCCAGGCAGAAAGCATGGCATGAAAGAAACATAAGGGATAAGAAGTTTGAGATTGGAAAATGGTACTTAGGGATATGACTCTAAGTTCTTGCACCATCCAGGAAAACTTAAGGTACATTGGTTAGGGTTGTATGTTATTACTTACATCCTTGAAACAGGCACTTGTAGTTAGAAGCACTAGATGGAACACGGCTACCTCGGTTACTTAAACGGGAGTAGGCTGAAGCCCTACTATAAATAAATCTTCTTGGTGTTTGTAATAAGGTAGTATTTCCATTTAGATTAGGTTTCCATTTTGTATTTCCTTAATGTATTTCCTTCATTGTCGCTATGCTTTGTCGCTTTAGTTGTTGTTGTTGTGAAATAAGTGTGCTTGCGCGCATGAAGCTAATTACTACATGAAGCATGTTTATGCGCAGAGGAATGCACATCCTTTTAGTGTGGGGTGGTTGTTGATATCCAGGTACAAGATTGTGGGAATTGAAAGGTGGAAAGGAATAAGCTGCTAGGGGTGTTTGTCAAAGTAAAAACATTGCTTCTCAAAAGTGACCAAGGATGAAGATGAATGAAGGAACAGTATAACTCGAGGTAAGCAGAGGCCATGATAACTACCAAGATAAGGTACAATGATGAGGTACTCATGTGCAAGGATGTGTGCTAAAGAGAATTTTGTGACCAGAGGGTAGGAAGTCACGCTAGAAGGTTATAGCTGGGGCGTGAGGATGTAACATGGAAAGGATGGAATTGGTCAATTAATGAGAGGATATTTGGTAGGTGAAGGAGCAATGAATGTATCAAAAATTTGAAAATCTATATAAGGATGGGATGTGAGTTCATTTTTACCATTGCGATTAAGAATATTTGAAAGAAGCCAAGTGTGAAGAGCAGAGTGATCATTTTAAGGTGTGAGAGGTGTGTAACCAATCGTGACGAAGAGATATGTGTGCAGAAGGAGCTTATGTCCCTGGTGGTGAAGGGTTTGAGTGAAGCGAGGTGACAGAGATGAGATAGGGCACGTAATTTCACCTAGGGCACACTGAATCAAACTAGGGTTTTCTTTGCACCTTGTATAATTTGAGCGGTAAGGATCTACAAAGGATTGTAAGGTAGAAATGGCACCCAAGAAAGAAGTTGCAGTAGGAGTGAAGGGAAAGAAGAAGGTGGTAGAAGAATAAGAAGAGATGGCTCTAGAAAGCAATTTTTCTGAAATGCAATATCTAGAGGGCATCATAGTTGGCCAGAGTGGGATTCTCACATAAGAAAAATAAAAGTGAGTGAGAACAATCACCGTACCATAGAGAATAAGAAGGATCTTGATGCGTTGCTGAACACGAAGACAAATAAACACACAATAGAAGACATGACCAGTGTATGATGATTCTGGTGAGAATATCTTGCAGAGGATAGGATTTTACCAACTTTATGAGCTCCTTATGGGAAATATGAGCCCTTGTACTAATGGCTCATGAGTAGAGTGCATGAGGAAATTTTTCTACTTTGTAGGTCGCAGAGTCAGAATTTCAGCCGCGCTCATCTCCATGGTAATGGGGTTGAAAGGAAAAGGAGATGATTTATGAGATGATCTGACAGAAAAAACCACAATATTGGAGACCAGAAAGGAGTTGGGGTATACAAAGGGCTATGGTATGGACATCGACAAACTAAAGAAGTATCCAGTTGTGCAAGCGGCCGCACATCTTGTTACAAAGCTCAATGACCAGGAAAGGTGGTCACAAGTGAACACCATGTGGCTGCACATTGCCAAAAAGATGTCTGAAGGAGTAGTCTACAACATTTCACATTATATTGTAGAGACAATCGTTGAGGAAGTGCACGCAAGAGGAAAGATCAACTTTGGAGTTGTTCTGTTATCACTAGTGTTCATGGAGATCAGAGTACCTGATGGACAGAAGGAGAAGGTATGGGAGTATCCAATGGAACAAAAATCACCTGCAAAACACTTTAAGAAGTACTTGTGTGAGGGATTCATGATAGAGCAGGTTAAGCAATGGGCTGAGAAGTGGTATGATAGGCTCCATGTGGCTTTTGAGGAAGAATGGAACATCCCCAAGGACTTTCCTTCGGTAGTTGGAAAGACAGTTCAGTTCGTTGTACACCAACATTTATGTATAGCGTGGTTTTCCATGAAAGATGGAGCATGGAGCCCTTGGTGTAAGTTGCCATATGCATTCACAGCAAGGTACTTCCAAGTGTCAATACACAGGTTTACAGATGTGTGTCGACTGACATTCAATGCGGATAAGGTAGATTGTGACTACCACACACTAAGGAAGAAATATGTGTATCCAAGGGTGGGTGCATATGTTGAAATACTCATTTCAGATGTATTGAACATTCAACCAATAAGTTTGGCAGTGGGAGATATTAGAGCAGCACTGGTGTATCTCCAACTAAAGCCAAAGATGGAGAATAACAAGTATGTGGAAGGTGAGTTCGCACTCCCACCACCACCAAAGGGAAATCATACAATGGAGAACATCCCAACGCCTAAGCCCATAGAGCCAATTGAAGTGGAGGATGAGGAGGATGAGTGTGAAGATAGTGGTGGTTTGGAGCATAGAGATAGAAGACATCCTACGAATAAGGATGAAGCTAAGAGCGCCACTACACCACCTCAGGCACAAGCTGGGGATGATGATGACTTGAATGCAGTCTAAGTGGAGCACATATTTAAGAGAGAGTTTAGGAGAACAAGGACCCAAGGTGCTACTCCACAAATGGTGCATTGATCATCTAGACTCTCTCCACAGAAGGAGGTAATTGTGCAAAGGAGGAAACTGAAGTTGAATGAGGAGGTGGAAGAGTCAGAAGAAAACGCACCTAATTATCCTACACTTCTAGAGAACATAGAAGAACAAAAGGATGAGTAATCGAGGGAAAGAGGAGAGGAAGAAAAGGGACCATAGGATACAACTGTAGAGACTGCTCAGGACATGGAGACACAAGTCCCAAATTTGGAAGCTAAAGTCCCTAAGTAGCAATGGTCTAGAAGAATGAGTGGAGAGCACATTCCACTAACTATGGGCTATGCAGAGGATGCAGGTAAAATTGTCCATGCCTGTTTCTAGAGCACACTGACATAGAAAGAATTATATGACTAGGAGCTCATGGATGAAGATATGGCCACACTGCACATGAGGAAGTAATTGTCATGGTCCATGCACACACACATGGATGAGCCATATTTTGATGTATGTGAGGATTCATGCATATCACAGAGGTTGAAGAAGACACCTTAGACCAGACACATGACAATAAAGCCTACTATCATGTCAGATGAGTAGGTGAGTAATGCATTGGTCAAAGTATCAACAGAGGTGGCAAGGTGAAATATGGACAAGGCTGCCACAATTAGGGTGCTCAGAGAGGAGATTAAAACTAAGGATAGAGAAATAGCATGCCTAACACAAGAGAGGGACTTAGTGCAGAAGAAGAATGCTTTATTTATCAGCATCCCAGAGGAGATTGGAGATAATGTCATAAGAGATAGGCCAGACTTAGAGACCAAGGTACCACAGACGTTTCCCTCAGTGATACATTATGTAGGAAAGTTGGTGGACCTGATACTTGAAGATGAACCTCTGCACATGCCAACACCAAGGGATCCATAATAAGAGGTAGAACAAGAGAAATCTTCAGTGATGTGGAATATTACATCCTATGAAGGGCTACTGCAAGCGCTACAAGAAGAATTGAAGAAAGCAAACTAGTCTTTAAACATCTGCATAGCTCCAGAGGCACTTATCAACATAAAGACCCTGGAAGAAAACAATGAGGTCCAGAGAGCAATGAAGGATGAAACATTGGGCCGTGCAGAAAGATTTTAAATGGTTAAGCAGAAGCGCGAGGCCCTGGCAATCAACACAAGAGCCACACAAGACTCAGCTAGAAGAGCTTGGGAAGCTCATTGCATAGAAGATGGATTTTCTAGAGGGAAGAATGACCTCAATGTCCAGCATTGTGTTAGTCTTGCAAAATGAAAAAGGGGAGATCGTGAGGGATGAATTGGAGTCCATTTCTATGGACATTCTAGAAAAAGTAGAACAAGCACTCACTGAATGGCAAACCTTGGAGGATGAAATAAAATAGGAATATCCTGAATTAGTTGTTCAAGTTAAAGAAGAGACTGCAGGGTAAAACATTCTTTCATATTCATTCATTCATTCTTCCCATTCTTTATTCTTTACTTCAGTTTTTGGAGATACCCATTATCGGGGTGACAATGAGATTAGTGTGAGGTAATGTTGATCAAAGAACACTTGATAGAGAAAGCATACAAGAAGTCCACGTGGGAAAGCAATTCATACGCAAAGGTGCAAATGGATAGAAAGAACACACGCACAGATCAAAAGTTCAGTTTTCAGGACTTAGCCATTTTTGGGCATGAAGATTTATTTATAGAAGATGGCGTGAATAACACACCAATGATGCAGAGACGTGCGCACCACACATTGTCTATTTATGGAGGATCGGATTCGGAGCACTTTTACATGGAGAAAATCTAAGAATAGGATTGCCACCTCAATTAACTATCAGTAGTCTATAGATAGAACACTTGCATGTGTGGCTATGCATGAAAATGGCATGTGGCTACTAATAGCATGCAGCCTATTTTTGGAATAGATAAGCAGTTAAGGGAAAGTCCCCACCCTATATAGATGTAGTGAGTTACCTAGTATGAGAGGATGGATATAGAGAGATAGATAACATAGTGTACATGTTTATGGATTACCGTATCAGATCCATTCATGCATTGGCATAGATTTCCAGTATTGTAAGAAGCTTCTATGTTATTTTGATAATTAAAATATGGAAGATATTCACTGAACCTAAGTGTTATTCATGTGTGTAATTGGGTAGTACATGTTCTTACTTCTATCATGATTATTGTTTAAACCTATTCTTTCCTAGATTTAGATTTGTCATGCAATGTATAATGATGTATTAGTTATGGATCCATATGCTTTAATTCTTCATCATTTTAACATTCTGATACTACAACCCTAAAGAGGGACCTGGTACCTTTGCGCGCTTTAAGTGAGCACTCGGTCTAGGCTGAGTGATGTGCGAGTGTGTATAGGGTATTATCTGGTGAATTATAGGCTGCATCAAGAGTATAAGGCTTTTATGCTGACACGATGAAGACATTGTTTTGATATGGTGAGAAACACATGGACCAATACTAATAAAGTGGACCAAGATTAAGGAAGTGTCACATATCAAGTTTGAGAGAAGTAATGAGAAGAGAAAACTAGTGGATTTTGTAGGAGATGTTTTCCTACATGAGCATCCTTGAGTGTGAGTGGGTGTGGAACTTAAGTGATTTCTTCTTATCAATGTGGAACTGGGTTCATGTACTTTACGACACACTCAAGATGTGGGAGAAGGCATGGTGTTTTTGGAGTGAGACACAGCAAGAAAGTGTCGATTGGGAAGTTATCAATGAAGAACTTGTGAACTCCTTTACATTTGAAACATAAGACGAGATCCTAGCCACACCATTGACAAATATTAATGGCACCATTTTTCAATAAGATGTTTTATGAGAAGATAGGATTTTATGGATTTGCAATGATGAGGATTACTCTATGGAAATTGTTTTTGCACAAGATGGAGAAAAATATGTAGTGTGGGGAGACCCAACACCAGAGCTCAAAAGTATCCATTGATGAGGAGAAATAAAATAATTCATCAAGGTAGTGCACAAAAAGGTAATGGAGGGGAAATGAGTGATAGAAGCAACACAAAATGCCTATAAAAATAATAAAACCATCCCCTATGAATGAGAGAGGTGATTATTGGAGAGATATAGAATTCACAAGACTTGCAGAGATGGTTAAGGAGTTCAAAGAATTGTCCCTCAAGATCTATCAAGAGATGAAATTATTACATCTAAGTGTAATAAATATGCACATCAAGTTGCATGAGGGTGTGAAATTGGTGAACAAAAGATGATACCATATGAATGTGAATTTGTAGGTGAAGGTGAAAAAGGATAATGTTGGATGCAAACATCATATTTTTGGTTGAAGAATTGGATTGGATTAGCCCAATGATAATAAACATAAATAAGGATGGGTACTTAAGGGTTTGTATGTATTATTGAGTTTTAAATGGTTCTTGCGTTCAATACACTTTTCCAATTCCATTCATAGAAGTGTTAGGAGTCACATGATATGATTCATACACTTTCAAAGATGGTTTCTCCATGTATTATTAGGTAAATCAGCTAACTGAGGTTGAACCAGAGGGGTTCTAGGATAGTCATGCAAATAAAAGATATAAGTGGGGAAATAATGAAAGATAAAGTGGGTCAACATAGATGGTTGAGCAGAGGGGAGGTGAAGTGATTCATACACTTTCAAGAGGAGTAAAAAAATTAGACACAAC
Organism: Taxus chinensis; assembly: GCA_019776745.2. Classification (NCBI taxonomy): domain Eukaryota; kingdom Viridiplantae; phylum Streptophyta; class Pinopsida; order Cupressales; family Taxaceae; genus Taxus; species Taxus chinensis. Next base: position 697,267,583 of record CM034151.1, read on the forward strand.
ATACATTGTTGAAGAATAAAGTAATGCAATAACAAAGGTTGGGGAAGAAAGAGAAAGCACTTTTGCTGAGAGTTATGGAGGAAAGAATCTCCATATATGACACTGCAGATGAAGGTGAATAAAATATCTATAGTAGAGGCCTCCATCCCACTCCTCTATTCATAAATGTTATATCTTACAAGAGTGCTAGATGAGGAATATTGTGAGAGAAATATTGGTAGGTGTAAGAATAACAAATTACAATCATAGGGGCTCAAGACATGAGTCGAATCTATCAAATGACTACATGGTGCATAAACACTAGAAGGTTGTAGACACCAAAAATTTACATCCCCCAAGCTCAAACATACTCACAACAAAAGACGAAACATTTACGACGCCTCATTATGTCACCCCTTTTTAATTCATATATTTATGACCCATCATATCTCCAAAATCTAAGATGATTATTTGAAGTAATGATTATTTTAATAAATAAATTACATATTATCTCCTCACACCTCATTGAGTTAACCATGACACCTCACTAACTACTTAAGCACTTCTAAAACCACTTCCCAAAAATCACTAACCTATTTCCTAAACTAACTAGCCACCTAATTAACTAAATATTCCAAAAAGCTAAACCCCCATAACCAAAATAAGTTAGTTCATGCTTTTAACCATTATTCACCTTAACTATTTAGAAATCCACAATACCAAGTTCAAAATGGAAGGAAATCATTTGAGTTATTAACCAAACTATATTTCCCCGAAATCACCGATAATTTTCGTGATCGCCAACGATTTATAAAAATGGGTTTTCATACCTCATTTGTGGACAGATTCTCAAGCTTTGCAGGTGTACTCTGTCCCAATCCAAGATCATCAAGCATCTAGGAACTACACATCAACATTATCTAATGTCACGCTTCTTAATGAATGTTGAATTCATCATCAGATTGCTTGTTTTCATCCTCCAAACACATTCTTTCATTCTTTTGTCCACTAATTCATTCCGCAAGGTAAATCACTCATTTTAATTTATTTTAGGTATACCTTTGCTTAAACATCATCTACATGTCAAATATCATTCTGTTTTATAAAATTTATGTCTTAATCCATTAATTTAATCTTTGTTTGTAAAATTCTTAAATTTCACAGTAATCGCTAGCGATTACCCTGATCGTTAGAAATTTCCCTGAATTGCTAATGATTCCTATATTTTTATGCTTTTTCACCATTTTTGGCTAGAATCTAATCAAAATATTTAGTTTTTTCTTGTTATCTACTGATCTTTTGTCTAACATGATGCCTTCAGATGGTATTAGGAGGTTCTAACTTTCCCACAACTAATTCCTTTCCTGTTGTCCTACATCCATTGTACTGGGAGCAATACAACTTGCTCCACGATCTTGAACTCTATGCAATCTAAGAAGCTCCATTTGATCACTTAGAGGCTATTTTTGTTGCAACATAACATATCTGGGAATCCACTAATGGTTTTTGGGATGCGTATGATGAATCACTAAGACTCTAGGAGGATTTTGTTAAGTACGAACGCCAATACGAGAATGACCTTGAACACTTGGAAGAAGACTATTGCACTACCTCAAAATTTGATTAAAAATGGCCACATCAACATCTTCAACACTGACTCAACATTCGCTCACCTATACAACACTCAAGAGGAATATTCAGATTTCTTCATTGAAGATTATATCTTCGTTCCCGATTCTAACCTAACTGAGGAAGAAGAGGAGACTGTTGATTCTATAACCTCTAACATATCTGAGAATCTATATACAAATCAGGAATCTAATTTATGGATGTAAACCATAGTATGTGTTAATCATATATGTATCTAACTAAATAAGTGATAATCATATTCTTGTTGTATCACTTTGTAAGAATGGTCAAAAATACTAATAGAATCTCAAGTGTTTTCCTAAACCATAAAATTATTTATTTACAAGAATTGTTACAGGTAAAGAAGCTTTTTGATCTATTGTTTTAAAACGGTGCACAAACAAAAAATAATTAACATCTGTGGGTATCCCAGAAACCCCACCATACTGAGTTCAAGCTCAATTATTACCCCTTGAAATCCATTAAGACAATGACACGCCTTGCGGGACACTAATTCCTATTTTATTTCATCATTTTATCATCATTTTGATTTTTGTTTTTCACTGACTACTAATCGCTGACGATTAGCTTAATTGCTTGTGATTACCCTGTGTTATTTTTCTTAACATTTTATTAACAATTTATAGTATTTTTCTCTCTGTTTCCTTCTTATTCTAATCAAATTGCAGCCTCTCTCTCTAGAAATAATTCCTTCTAGATTTGCTAAGAAAAAAATCAATAATTGTCAAAAGAATAAAAAATTTGAAAAAAAGGAAACAAGGAGTGCTTTTGCGGTAAGTTTTAAATCTGTATCTTTAAATTCCTATTTTGCATTCTTGTTTGTTTGTTTTCATCAAAATCAACACATCATTTTGGGACCTTAAAATGGAACAATCGCATCCTTCTTGTTTCACATAGTCTAATTAAGAGGAAAATTCATTGCATTCACTTATTTTCCCCTCACACACAACCAAATCACTTTAAGACCAAAAATGCATTCAAAATAACTCCCACCCAAGTGAAACTGATTGGGATGTCATCACCCAATAAGGATACCGAATCAGTGTTCTAGCCAAGTATAAACACCTATTTGTCGATATATTTTGGCTCAGCACCTAACTCCCTTATCGTAGGGGGACCGTGAAGTGAGGGGGTAGGCTCCAATATACCCGCATGTACCGATAATAATACAGAGTTATGCCTCACATATCTTTGGGTATATCAAGGACTCCATCTTTAAACACACTTGAAACCAACTTTAGATGGCCATTTATTAGGACCCTCGTTGGCCATTTTACACATTTCACCTTTCATAATCAAGCAAAACAAGAATGAAATAACATTCTCCTTGCTTTTTCTTGTTGTTTGTTAATCAACACATTTTGTCATTAATATTTTTTCCATTTTTTTGTTGTGTGTGTGTGTGTGTGTTTATTATGGTACTCACTAGAAAACAAGCACATAACCAACTATTTGAAAATATGTCTACTTCACCGCCTGTATTTCAACTTCAAGCCCCACTTTGCACTATACCACTCCTAGTAACAATTTCTTTTCCTATGCAGCCACAAGCATTGCTTTATCAGACAAATACATCTAATCCCTATCAGGCTCACTTTTTATTCCATCTTATTCACACTCACAACATGTTGCATAACTTGGTTGTAATTATTCTTGATTACTTATATTCACATGGTACAGTTTGCTTACCATGTTAGCTGGATATTTCGTATGTCGTTATATTTTCTATATACACATGTGCATTCACTCTCCTTCTAGTTGTGAATGCATAAATTCTACATATATTTACATGCAACATGGATGCTTAGAATTGTACCTCTTACCAGTCCCACAGTGGTTCCTAGGGGAATCTACTTTCGTACACATGACAAGTGTTATTGTTTCATTTTATACTACATCTTCTTACTATCACACTACTATATCGGATCATACATACTTTGAAATAATTTTATCTTTCTAAAATGCTAACAAGTGTTTCATGAGCATCATTTCCTTTGCAGAAACTATTTTGCCACCATGGTTGTCTATTACTTTATTTGCTACAGTTTACCGTTGTTTGACATTGTTTGTCATTTTTTGTGGGCTCTTCCCTTTATCTTGTGTGCACATTATATGCTTTTGGACGTTGCGGCCTTGATTGTCTTGCAACATTGTGAGTGATGTCTCATGTTTGAAACTCACTTTTTTGTGGTCTACATTGTCTTCTTTCTTGCTAGCTTACACATTTTCTTTTATATGCATATTTGTCTTGTTTGCACTAACACATTTTTCAAGGCATTTTTTTGCATGTGCTTTGGTTTCTACTAAACACATTCCAACCCTCTACAGGGCATCAGTTTTAGATCAACGTTTGGTCCTCTCCTTTGGGCCGCATCCTCTTAGTGATGTCACATGCACCCCAAATGAGGGGGCATACATTAGGTGAATCAGTCACCCCATTCAACAGTACGCAATCACAATTTCTTTCCTTCATAGTACAGAAACAAAATAGTCTTTAGTTACAGAAAGGGCTCATAATTTGACTTGGTTCCTCAACATAGCATAAATGTCAATGCCCAGATATAGACACTAGTGCATGGGAACTCCTAACCCTTCCTAGGTGCATATGAATAGGGGAAGTTACTGATTTTTTCTCAGATCAACACAATTTTGAGAAATTTACACAATGGTTTTCACATAACAGGCACAGTCCTCCATCAATCAACATGCATGTTATCTCCTTTCTTCTATTTGCATTGGATAAAACTAGATCGAACATGGATCAAATTGGAACAAAGTAGGATCACACCATCTACAGTGGTGTATAAATCGTCAGGAAGTAGTCAAGGATAGAGAATAAGACTAGACCTTTCTTCTTAACACTTCTTCTGTCGCGGGGTGAGATCACCCTAAAAACTTACACTTGGTGTGAGATCGCCCAAAAAAAATCATTATTGGCATGATATCGCCCAAAAAAATTGTTCTTATATAACATTTTAGGACATTTTCTATCTTTTTCATTCATCACGGATCATGTGAACATGTTCCTTTTCACAGTTTTACATACTCGGATCAATTTTTTCACATGTAAATGACTTTGACTACTCTTTCACTCTTCTTTTGCAGGTTTATCCTTAATACACAACAAGAAGTAGCTCTTCATCAAGTAATAATGATAATAGGCACAAACACAACATGATGCAACTCATTATGCTTTTCACCCCTAGGGTCACGTCCTCTTTCCTAGCTTAGCTTCCACGCTTCATTTTCATCACTCAATATTTTTTCTTATCTTCTAGGAATGATTTTTCCATAGATCTACATGGTTATCAAGTATGCATCTCTTATCTACTTTATGTTATCGAGTATTCACTCAAAAACATAAAGTAGGGCCAAATGTAGACACTAAATCACGTATTTTGGGTACATTTCTAGGTCTTATTCACATACTACTATTGATATGATTCCTATGTGAGAAAAATAGCAATTGACAGCTTTCTTTGGATTTTTATTTGTGTTTCATGTCTTATTTATGGCCTCTTACACCCTATATCCCATTCAATACTTTATTTCTTTATTGTTTCTGAATCTAGACACTAGTACCTAGATGCCCTCTTCCCCTCTAGTCGCCCCCAACCTCTCTTTACTTTAATCGCTACTTTTGGGTATCTTTTATCTTTAAGGCATCTTGTTTTCTTATGGGTCAGCCTTCTAGTTGTTAATTGTGAAATTCAACCAAGGGAGTCATATAAATATAAAGTTATGTGACCATAATAAGGGATTAAGCTCTAAGCATCTACTATCACCACCTAAGGTTGCATCCAAAGGCATTGTAATAGCATCAAAGCATCCATCTAACACTCACTCAAGGAGCAAGGGAATGAATTTTCTACATACACACATAGGAGGGGAAGTTCATTTTGTCATCCACACATCTACTTACATTGGTACATCTAGCTATTTCTTGTTATTCAAGTGTATCTGGCACAAGAGCCACCTAGGGCACAATTATTACACACACACATGAAAACTACATGGGGTCTGAAATGTAGTGCAGTACTTGGTTGTAAGCTCACTCTTTCGAGTGACCACTAGGGTCAGTTTGAATCCCCATTTACATCTTTTTATTTTAAATATTTGATGTGTTCTTGGGTTTTACAAGAGATCATTTTTTTTGCATGTTACAGGTGAAATTTGCGGGCATAGTGCGACACACAGGTGATGATTATTTATGAGGGAATTAGGAATTTGAAAACAAGAAGGGAAACATGAATATGCAAGGTGATGATAAATGGGAGCGAAAACATGGGATGGGGGACAAGGGTACCAAAAATAGGTGTCTACATGTAGACACCAAAATTGGGTCACACTCCCCTTGGTCCCCTTTCGAACAGCTAACTTAAACACTTTTACCTAACCATGACCCTTACATCACACATTAATATTAATTTAATCACTTTAATTAAATTAATACTCATCTTCACTTTATTCATTATTTAATTATCTTAACTAACCCAATTTCCACCTCACCTAGACACCTCACCCCACCACCTCACCTAGACACCTCATTATAAACCTATTTTTAGTATCTATCTACTCACCATAACTAACTAAGACTTAGTTCAACCCTAATAATCAATGCCTATTATTCCTCTAACCACATTCCCGCTCATTAAAAGATAAAGTTCATTTTGATCCGCAAGAAAGGGATAGACCTAGCCTAAAATAATTGCAAGATCTGTCATTTTTAGCAAACCTAGGGAATCCTACCTTAACCGACACCAGTCATCCTGAAACTGACGTCGGTCAACCTAAAACCGTCGTCGGTTACCATTTATTCACTTTGGTAACCTTGTTGGAGAGATTGGCCACATTCTTGAATTTTGGAGCAAAAGGAGATCTACATGCAAGCAAGAACCAGAGCTCTTTTACACATCCAAGCAGCCATATCTAGCATCAAGAAAATCCAGAGGTATCGATCTCACGATATCATTCCTAGGAAGCACCACCATGGCACCAAGTCCCATCCCACTGATCAATCATCACCACCACCCAGCCATTGGACCTATAACATCAGTAAGTGTGTTTATCACATGTGTTATTTCATCCTTGTTCTGTTTTAAAGGTTTTTGTCATCTCTGTTATCATTTTCTATTAGTATCTCCATTCCCCCACCATTTACTTTCTTACAAACTCAACCTTTCACCACCATACCATTTGATCATCTATACACGACATTTATACATCTCTGAGTGTTCCTAAGATCCCCACAGACCTCACCATTCCCCTTTTTATCTATGTATAACCTCAGATCACTTTCCATAATTAGATCTTGTTGAGTTCCTATCATCTCGACCATACCGACACTGGTTACCCATGACCGTCATCGGTTCTCTCTAAACCTTCATCGGTTATATCTGACTGATACCGGTCTCTATGTTTTGGCCATCCTATCAATAACATAACCTAAGAATCTTCACCCAAACAACATAAGTGACCCCGAACCCGACCCTAACCAGTACTAGAACCCTGACCAACTACCCCACCTCCAAATCTGATCATAACCTAGCCTATTATGTTATACTTACTTATTGTATTTGGATGAGATACCTAAATCATATCAATTACAGTAGGATTCTATTTACTTACATTGTTCCTTACATTAAATTGTATTTAACAATGGGTTGACTACCACCAAGGAAGTATCACACTTCCTGGATCTAGAAAATGCTAGGCAGCCCACTGACATATATTATTTAATCCTCTTTTTGTGGTCTTGTTTTGTATTTCAAGCAGTTCCTCCTAGCCAAAAGGAAGCTCTCACAGTCGACATTGGATCGAGAAGTCAGAACGTGCACACAACCTTCAAACCGACCGTCATCATAGGTATTCCTCATTGGCCTACACCCTTATCTGTTTCATCACATTCAAAATGTAAAGAAAATGGTGAAAAAAATTGGCACACCTGGTGGGACCCTCTCTTGGGTTCATTGCATTTTATTCATATAGGGAAAACATTTTTGTGTGTTTCTTTCATTTCAAAAATTACACATTTAATCTTCTCCTTGGTAATATTTATTTCTTCTAATTGTCTAAATGATATTTGTCATTTGGGGCTTAAAATGAACCACTTCTTATTTCTTACATTGCATTAGTTAAAAAGCATCCCTCTTCCTGTTCATCATTTGGATACATTAAAACACTTGCATTGCATTCTGATTTTGTGCATTATAGCTCACATTAAAAATGAGGGCAACCTATATGCTGGAAGTTATGCCCAATTCATGGTTGACACAATTAAACCGTAGAAAGAACTTGCTTCTCTCTCTTTCTCTTGCCAAACTGCACAAAAATTTGAATATACACACCTTCTTAAACGACATCTTACCTGGGAACGCCTGTCAAGGATCACATGATCAGAGGATTGACAAGTAATCCCCAGCTAGTTATCTCTGTCCAATACCCCATAAGAGGAAGGACCGCCCCCACCATAACATAAACTGAAACCTCACCCTCTAGATTTCCTTTTTCATAAGATGCCTTCCCAACCAAAAACTTCATTCTGAATTCATGTGTCAGTCATAAATAACATAAGAAACAACAAATATAGAATTCACCTTTTAGGACTACGTGGTTTCATAGCTTTGTGCTTGACTTGTGTTTTGAGGTGAGAGGATACGTTTTCTTCATCTTTCTTTTTCCTTTCACACTCTTCCATCATAGTCGGAGTATTCTAACTTTCTCTGAGTGTGTCAAGGAATCATCCTATCATACCCAAGCTTTTGGGTTGATTCTTCATACAATCTAAATTCACAACACCTCATTTTTCTTCATTCTTTAGATTTCACAGTAACCAGCATCTGTTTACATCTGACCGACATCAGTTTATCAAATCGGCATTGGTTCCTTATTCTGTTGGATCATTTTATTTAGAAAACACTCATCTCACCTTCTTTTTTGTCTACAGGTTTCTGTGTGTCACCATACTCTCTGTATTCTGATCATAGTCCTCCAATACAATCTCCCTGTCCTACAGTCACCAATTTCTACTATTTTTTTCTGAAACTATTATTCTTCACAGTAACCGTCATCGATCATCTTCTGACCGGCATCGGTCACACCTTAATTGGCATCGGTTCTTGCAACCGGAATCGGTCACCTTGTCTTGATTTTTATCAAAATATTTATCCATTTTCCTCTCAAAATTTATTTTTTTCCTATCTCTATTATCCCCTATGTCATTTACAGAGTATAGTTCACCTAATTTATGTTGATTCACATGGTGTTGACTCACAACCAAACTAATACCCTTATGTTTCATGCTAGCCGTCAGCCACTCCCACCTAGTCCATGACCACCATCCATTTTTTCACCTATGGATCCAACTGAGCTTATCCCCATCGCTAACGGTGACAAGGAGTTTGTGAGACTCCTCGACAAGAATCCTGCTGACTGTCCAGTACTACCTTGCTCATTCTTCCACATGGGATTCCTCAAGATAGTTAATATATGTCATGCCCATATCTATCCCTCCTACTCTATCCCCCACTTCTACGTCAGCTAGCACCAATTCGGTGCTACTGTCATCCACTTTATCACATGTGGTGTCTCAGCTAAATCCCACATCCACTATAACTGTAGCATCTACATCATCGATCGCACCTGCGACATTGATTGTCCCTCTGATAGTCGCTATGATTATAGCTTCATCTGTGCCCACCATTTCACATATACCCATTACATCACAACCACCTCCAATGTCGACAACTTACACCCCTTTCCAAAATCTCATCCTCTCTATCCCATAATCCTTACCCCCAATCACCACTAGAGTATTTATGACTACCCCACCCACTTACACATATGACCAACAACCCCCAACCTAATCTATCACTTACACTGGCTATGTGCCACCCACATCTATTCCTCCTACATAGTTCTCATACTCAGCACTACCATATACCAGCATACAACCTACCTCGTACATTCAGCATCAACCCCCTTTTTCTGCAGGGGGTACCCATTCATTACAACCTACTAACGACCTCATTAAAATGATGATGGAGAAAATGAAGACCTTAGAAGCATCAATTTTTGGCTCCCATAATTATTTAACATATGATGAAATCTATAATGATCATATCCATCCATCTATTCCCATTCATCCTTACCTAGTTCATTGGGAAATGCCTAAATTCAATCACTTCAATAGTAAAGAAGACCTGCAACAACACTTGTGGTCATTCAAACATGGGTGTTACCTAATCACCCACGACGATGCTTTACTCCTATGAACTTTCTCAATGTCCATGACATGACCAACATTAGATTGGTATAGTGGACTACCTCAACATTCTATCTATTCCTTTAATCAAGTAGCCCAAGATTTCCTAGATCATTTTTCAATCAATGTTACCAAGAAAGTCACCATGACTGATCTCTATTCAACCCAGCAGTACGAAGACGAATCTATCATAGATTTCGTTGCCTGCTGGCAGAGTCTCATCAACCAATTGACGTTCCAACTACCTCAGAATGAATTTATCGAGTTGTTAACTAGAGCTTGTGTCAGACACATCTCACCAACTCTACAAGTCCAAAGCTTCTGAACCTTTTATGAAGCATTCACCATGGCCTGAAAAGTGAAAATTCATGCCATTGAAGAAAAGAAAATCCAATTACGAAACAAAAACACCCCATTCAAATCCAATGATTCTTCTTCATCTTCAAAACCCCAAAATAACTATTCAAAGACCAAAGGATCTACCAACGCAGTAGTCCTCAAGGAAGGTCCACCTCATCCTTCTAATCAAGCCCAACCTTCTTCCAATCTTTCTCCTATCCAGGCATTTTAGCTTTGGTGGGAGAAACGGAAGTAAACTTCGATCGGAAAGACCTATTCTTCGGTCTTGGAAAAACTTCTTAAAGCTGGAGCCATTACACTTCCTCCCATAATACCTCATATAGGTTTCAACCCCACTCTTCCTATGCCCACATGGTATAAAGAGCATGACTACTATAATTACCATCGTGTTAAAGGACATAGTGATGGTAACTGCATAACTTTTAAAAACATTGTTCAAGAGATAATAGACAATGGAGACCTTGTCGTAGGCAACCCGAATGCACCAGCAAATCAGAATTTTCACATCTTCAAAAATTCATTCCCTAATCATAAACCATCATCTAATAAAAATAGTGAGCCTTCATCCAATGACAACACCATCCGTGAGGTTCATATAGTTTTTGATATCATGCCAACTATTCCTCAAAACCGACCTACTTCATCTATTGAGGAAATCTTGGCATGAGCTCCTCCACCCACATAAGAGCATACCTCTTCTACTCCTCCACCCATAGAGGAGTCTCTACGATAGAAAATCAACATTTGACCTTCTTCATGCCTGACTTCCTGAGGTCGTGCCGAGACAGCCGGTGTGGAATTAAAATGGGAGTGAAAGTGATGGCGACTATCAAGCTAATTGGGTAATCTTATGTCTTTGACACACAATACTAGAATCTACGAATCTAAGGCAAAGAATGATCTCCTAACCTGAAGGGGTGTGATGGTTCGGTCGGATATGATAGCTACTCGAAGACTCCAATCGATGTCTAGTTCTGCCAAGATTCTATTGATTAGTTGTGGAATACATGGAAAGTAACCTACAGGTGCTTCGTATGGGTTTCCAGAAGAAGGTCATGGAAATGCATGACAAGAGGTGTAGTGGAGCTACAAGAACTAAGGGCGGTTTTCTGGTCTCGTCCAAAAATTCTTAGCCTGATTGGTTGCTATATTCAACAATGAAAGTTGTGTAATAATATTGGGAAGAAGCAGTGAAGATATGAATACCAATGTGCATAAGCTAGTGTTCGATATCTAACTGACTAGCAGGCTTGTTGGGTTTCGGGACTTGTGGGTCATAACCAAAGAATCATTGAGGTTGAGGCCCTTATATGGTCATACATGCAATCAAATCCTATTTCTAGGAGCAGTCCAAAATTCGTAGGCTTGATTAGAAGCTATGTTCAATGTCTCTAACTGTCTTATTTTCTCAGTGTATGTGGCAGGTGTACGTAAGACTGTACAACGCAAACTTGTGTCAATGTCAATTATTAGCTCTGGCCCATTGGGTTGTGGGACCAGGGGATCACAACTGTAAATATTTTCCTGTTATGGACCGTTGATGGTCATTCAAGATGAATTGATTTGTTTTCAGTAAATAAACTATTTATCAAAGGAAATCTAACCTAAAAAAAATTTCTCAATATATCAGAACAAAGCAGTAAAACAAGCTAATCTATGAAAAATAAATGTTTTTGTTCTTTTGTAACTTTTCAAATAATGCATCTAATCTAATAAACTAGTTTAAAATAAATAACTAGCCAAATGTAGTTAACTATCTGTTCAGATGTGTGAATCTAAATCTAATATCTATTCTAACTCAAACAAGATCTTTCCAACTCTACTTCAAAAGTGAAGAACAAATCATGGCTCTAACAGAGCTATTGTTCCCCCACAACTTCCCTGACAATGTTAAAGAGAAAACTTCCTATTGATTTGATCTACTTGCAATTATCTAGCTACTGGAAATGAACTATTTCTCTACTCTATTCAATATGCAATTGACAATTTTAAAAAAAAAGAAAACAAATACACAAATCCAACCTGGAAGAGCAAGAGCTTTGACAAATCTAGTAGTATCAGTATTTCCCCTCAGTTCTTTCCTTTTTTTCTTTGAGTGTTCATGTGAGTCCAAAAGATTGGGAATGCAAAGAACAACAACAAGAGGATGGCGCTTGAGTGATGGAAGCTTGGAAGCAGTCTAGATGCAATGCAAGTAGAAGAGAGATAGCACAAGAGATCTGAGCTAGGCTATGCAATTCCTAGCAAGATTAGGGATGCACAACAATGCAAGATACACAAAATTCTTAGGCCTTTTTCTTGAATACAAGCATGGAATATATAGGAATGAAGGATAGGAGGTTACTTCATGCACAAGGCAAGTAGAGGTAGTTCCTCTCATTAAATCTATTTAAAAATAGGAGCAGGGAGAACCAACCAAATGAATCTATTTTTAGCAAATTAGGCTCACGGATGCATTCAAAAACAAAACTTAAGTGAATCATCGCATGTAATTTTATGCATGAAGATTCTGGAAAAAGTGGGCAGGACCACCGCCTTGAGTAGAGTGCAGTGGTTTCAAGACCACTGCCTAAGCAGGGTGGCGGTCTTGACATTGAAGGCCAAAACAAGCACAGAAAGAAACAGGGAGATGAAAAAATGCATGTGTTGGTGCTCAAATTTGTCTCGCTCCATTTTTCATTGAAATTCTTCAGATTGTGGCCTCTGTTATGTTTTATGTCTCCTCGGGCTCAAATGGTGGTTGTCGTGCATTTTATGGTTTGACGGGTGTAATTTCCTGGTCAAAATTTCTTCTTGGCATCAGTTGAAAAGTGGCCCTTTCTGGTTGGATGCGGCTTTGCGGGGAACTTTAAAAATTATAAGGCTCACTTCAACACAAAACATGTCCACATGGAGGCTTCCGCTGGGCTTTCCCGTACTTAGAATTTTCACGTAACTTCCTAAAGGGGCCTGGGACATGTAGAGGGACCGCACATGTTTGGGGACTGGCCCTTGAGTTTTATTTTGAAGAAGCGCCAGGAGGACACTTGGAGACTCTGTCGGACTAAGACACATGTTGGTCCCACGCTTGTTTGAGGTCTCTACTTTTTGGGACCATCTTAAGGTGCGCTATTGAGACACATAGCAGGTGGGGAAATGGAGGTGCGGGCCTGAGGGAAAAATATGGAACTTTTTCCTTTTTGGAAAATAGGGATAAAATCTGAAAAGTTGAAGTGCAGGTTCACTGGGACCCACATTAGGACATAAGTCAAGCCCATTTTTCAGAGGGTGGAGGGGCGGAGAAAAATGTTAACATTTTACTTTTTTCCAAAAAGTTATAAAATGTCAAAAGGTGCCCCCAGACCCGTTTCCAATCACATTTTTCCATGCAGAGGGCTCAAATTAAAAGTTGAAAGGTAGTATCAACAGTAGCTGTGCATTTCATTTGATTTTACACCATTGAAGTTCCAGGATGTTTGGAGATGCATTTTTGCATCATTCTTCATCAAATTTTTGGTAAATTTGTGTCGTTTCGGTCTGCAAAGTTTAATTGAATCAATTTGGGAGCTCAATTTATAGATTTGAATTACTTTTAAGCGTGGATTTTTTACTCGAACTCATGCACAAATACAATATGCTAGATCTAGAAGTTGCAGAGTAAAATTTCAAAGCGAAAAGGGATGAAATGATTAAAGGTACAGGTGCAAAAGGTGAAAAAGGCATGCCTCGAGAACAAAAAGGGATGACCTGTCAAGTCCAGCTATGCAAACGCTCCGAAAAATGATTAAAAAGGGGATTTCTCGCATGACAGAATCAGAATGATTAAAGGGACTCCCAAAAATTTGTGACATGGCATCCTAGTCAAAAGTCGAGGGCCCAAGAAACATGATCTGTTCACAGGTTGGTCCACATGGTAGATTTCGGATATGAATTTGTTAAATGTCTCTGTCTGAAAAAAATTGGTAACAAGCGAAGGTCCCTCAAATATTCTTCTCTTTTGAGGGGAAAAGGTGTTGCAGGCACCAAGGATGAAGAATATGCCTCCAATTAGAACAATGATGCAAATATTTGCAATGATTCACCTTTTTGAAAACACCTAGCAACTATTTTCTAAATTTGTTTAATGTCACTTTTTTGCAAATCATGATCCGATATGTGCAACAAAGGTCCTTCAAATATTCCACTTTGGGGGGGGGGAATTGGATGTAAAGGGTGTATTATAAATGCAATGAGATTATTCTTGCAAAAGGTCGGAGTTCATTTTCACGAGAAAATTTTGAGAAAAGTTCATCCTCTAAGAAACCAGGTTAACTTCCTCTTTGTTATATTTTCATTCATGTTGAGTTGGTTGCAAGTGTATAGCCATCAACAAGCTCTGAGATCACTTTAAAATAACTCTCCCCTGCTGATGAATCTGATAAATTTTGAGTTAATTTGTGTCAAATCTCTGGCAATTTTTGTGTTTATTTCACTTTCTAGAATGTCTGCAAGTAGTTTTTCTTGTTCCTATTGTAATCTTGTACTCAAATTTTCTTTGAATCACACAGATCTCAATCCTTATGATAGTTTAGTGGCATCTTCAATTAAATTTTTCAAGAAGAGCTTTCATCTAGGAATGAAATAAACAATTTAAAATCACTTTTCTTTCATATGTTGACAAAGATTTTTTGTAAGCCTCTGGGTGTACCTTAGGCATGATTGATATTAGAAACTTTGATGTTTTATTGGGTATTCTAACTTGATCCTTTCATGCTATAATCTCAAAGATTATGTGAAAACGTGCATGATCTGTGCCTCCATTAAAGCACACCTTCTGGTTGAAGGAATGTTTTAACTATTTTGAAGCTTTCTGTTATCGAGTTTTCCATTTGTTGTGAATTTTCTCAAGGATCTGACAAATTCCAATCTATCTTGTTGATCTCCCACCAAAAATTATTCAAATAACCAATCCTACCCCAAACTACCCTGTTTTGCTCTGTATATCCACAGAAAGGAACAAAATCCATTTGCTAAAGTATGCAGAACAAATCAGGATTCCAAATGTCTTCAGTAACCTGAGCCTTATGTTTGAAAATATCTCCATAATCTAGAAGTTACAACTCGTGAGAGTCGGATTTGGTGTGTTGATCATATTTTCCCAAGGTCTTCTCTATAAATTTTGTGCAAAAGAAGTATTTAACAGCATTCTTCAATAACAGAGGTTACAAAATAGGTTCTCTTACCTTGGTTAAAAGGCATAACCTAAAATAGTTAGGATAAGATCGCATCCTTTTAAGGTGCTACCCACTTCTTTCAAAGCTTGAGTGCTAAAAAGTATAGATAGATTTGCTTCCCTGGCTACAAAACGACATACATAATCATCTATCTGCCTTTGAGTTTCTTGCCAAATCCATGATGTTGCTCGGCCTTTGAAGGATATTAAATCTGGGTACCAACACCAAGATGGGATGTTACCGAGGACTCTTTATAGAATTTAAATTTTTCCATAGCACTGGTAATGTTTCTTGCACGATTATGCCCGTGAAAATTGTTTAGATCAAGAGGATTCTCTGGACATAGATATGGGGCACCTGGACAAGGTTATAGGGGCACCCGTGCTGTCTGTACCAAGGGCCTTTTTCCAGTAGTTATTGCACTAGGTCTATGGAAATGCACCATAAACCCAAATTCTTAGGGTCACAAGAATGTTCGTTGATGCTAATCCTTTTTGCAAAATTCTAGTACTGAAAGACATTTGACACAGTGATCATTGGAGTCGCTATAAACCTGTACATCTAAAGAATAAATCCTTAGTGGAAAAACCGTGTTCATTTATTTTGATAAATGCATTAAATCCTAACCTATGTAAAGATGAAAAATGAGGGTTCAGACTATCCTCAGTTATCATAAGCTAGATGGAATTACAGACTTAGTGTTGCACTACATCTCAAACCCTAATAGAAGGTTTTGTATAGTGTGTGTGGAATTGTTCCCTAGGTTGCTCTTCTGCATGTCACACTTGGAAGGTAGTTGGAGATCAAGTAGCTAGAAATGTAGGACTCCATTAGTGAAACTAATCAGTACATAGAATGAAGAATGCAATGCTTCCCTCAACTATTTCTAAGTCAGGTGATCTCTTTGTAAAACCGAATTCTCCCTGGAGAGGTTCCTTGTTCATTGGACCCCTAGATGGATACAACCTTAGGTGGTGATAGATAGTTCTTAATGCTTGGTATAGAGTCATTAGGATGGATAATCCTGTAGATTGTATTAATCTGAATCAATCAAGTTACAATAGATGCCCCTACAATACTTATCAGGTATTGTACATTCATGTGTAAGATCACCTCCTCAGAATAGAGATGGTTGCATGGGTATAACCAAAAATACAACAGCTTCCATAATACATCCGAGAAGTAACAATTAAATTAATACAAACAAATGGCTATCTAAGTTGTGCCAAATATGTAACAACTAGATTGCCTATAGTTTCAAGGAAATAACGACAAATAATTGGTTATAAAAACCATAAAATAACATTATGTTAATTAATGATGGATGATTAATTGAAATAGAGTTTGAATATATACTATGCATTAAGTTATTTATTCATACTCTAGACACTTGGATCCTTTATTATGATCACATAGTTATATATTCTATCCTGATTCCTTCTACTTGAATTCTTGTAATTGAACCCCGAAGAAGGTCAACTACCAAAAATATAAGATGCTCAAACGGCAAGAAATTACCCAAAAAAATGAGGATAAAGTACAAAGGGGACATGATCGCCTACAGGGGACAAGTGCACCTAGCGTTGGTGTCCTGACTAGGTGCTAGTGTCTATGGATGATAAATGTCAAAGAGTAAAAAGGTATACTAAACAAGTAAGAGTGCAAGAGTAGGAATAGAAAGCAAAGAAATGTGCCCAAGGACATGGGTTAATTAGTAACTTTATTACTTGGGAATCATATGAATAGTAATATGTAATCATAACTAAATAATTACCCACAATGCGTGATTGTGTGTCTATAATTAGTTGTTATAGCAACAAGATATCTGATATCTTCATTCAAAGGTGGTCGAGTGGGTGTTAAATCATATTAGGGGGTTGTATTCTCCCTATGGAGTTATTTCCTCATTAAACTAGGTGTTGGTGCTCTTTGTGAGGTTGGTGCCTCACCAAATCAGGGGTTGGTGCTCCTTGTTGAGTTGGTGCTTAACTAAATTTGAAATATAGTTATAATAAATGTTTTTTTTGGCTGGTTTTAATCCCTTTGAGTTTTTCCTACTTATATCTTGTGTTATGGTGTTCTCTCTCTCTTTGTTATGGTTATTTGAATGAGTGTTATATATGCACACATTAATGGTTGAATGGTTTATGTTTTAAGCAAGATAAATTGAATTGATTATAGTTTTTAAAGGAATGATTCATCCCCCCTCTCATTCCATTATGCTTC
Source organism: Taxus chinensis (assembly GCA_019776745.2). NCBI lineage: Eukaryota > Viridiplantae > Streptophyta > Pinopsida > Cupressales > Taxaceae > Taxus > Taxus chinensis. Next base: position 697,285,253 of record CM034151.1, read on the forward strand.
TAACAATCGGTATTAGAGAAGATCCTTTTGGAGAAGTTTAATCACTTAAAAGGATAGTCTCTTGGAGTATAGGTCTAAGTTATCAGAATGGGAGAAGATTTCCTACCATATGAAGGTCCTAAGTTCAATAGAACAAATTATTCCCTATGTATACTCAAAATAAAGGTATATCTAAGTTCTCCTAGTTATGAATTCTATGTAGGAGATAGTGATTTTTCATATCTAATGGAATACATAGCCAAGGATATCATCTTTAGTTCTTTGGAAGAACATGTGAGCACCATGGTTCTGGATTATGATTCAATTAAGGAATTATGGAAAAAATTGGAGTATTTTTATGAAGATAGAATCCCCTCTAGTAGTAGTGAAAATGATAGTAAAAAATGACATGAATCAAGGACTAAAGGCAATCCTTAAGGATGTTGAAGACAAAAAGGATTGTACTCAACTGAAAACATACATTGGAAATTTTAATGATAATCTCAAGATAAAAGAGGATGAGTGCATCAAGTTTGAAATGGCCATGAAGTCTCTAGAATTAGATTTTGATCCAGCTTCAAGCATACTAAAAATGTTTCAAAATTTTGAAAAGAGTGCAAGTAACTTAGATGATCTATTGAGAAGTCAAATACATTCAAGTGACAAGTCAGGTTTGGGCTTCAAAAATCAATCAAAGAAGGATGAGAACATATTTGAATCAAGTGAAGAAGTTTCCAAAGAAAAATAGAGTTTCAAATGTGAGGAGGTCATAGAAAATGATGTTATAGAATCTTGTTGGTTTAAGTAAATATCATATCAAAAACAACATGAAGACCAAATCAATCAGGAAACCAAATGTTTCAAGGTATAAAAGGTTATTTAGTGAGTTATTGGTGAAACTTGCAATGGCTTTTGTCATAGAAGAATGAAGGAGTATCGGAGATTTTCTTGAAATGATCATCCTATGTAGTTGATAGTAGAATTGAGCCAGAAAATAATATAGTTTGGTACACCCGCTGTGAGAGAGGCCATGTTGCTAGGTAATGCTTTGTAGTGAACCACCAAGTCATAAATTGGGATTAATGAAGGCTACTGATTATTTCAGGTAAGGGTTTAGTTGCAATGTTTCACCAATGTAGTGATGTTGGACATATTGCCAGAGTAGTCATGTACTTCATGCTGAAAACCATATACAAGGTTGGAAAGATAGCCATTCCTAAATTGTTGTATGATAATGCCTATCATTTATTTCAAATGCAACAAACCTTTGGTGTCACATGTACAAGATACTATAGAACCACGATTTGACATATGCTATAAGAATATTACAATTGTAACATTCCCATTTTAAGACTTTAGAAACAAGGGAATTTTTTTTTTTGAAACATAATGTTCTTTGTTCTAAATAAAACATCATTTAGAACACACATTCCATGCCAATCAATCTCATAACAGATAACCATATGCAGTTGTAATGACTTGGTTTACTTCTGATCTCTCATTTCATGACTCGATTACAAACTGATCTCTCATGTTAACTTAAATCATGTAATACTTTATGTATGCTACGTATTCTTGGTTCTCCTACCCTATTCCGAGTACTGAATGATCTATTTAAAGAACCTATCTAAATATTTGTTACCAATATTCATCTGACATCATGTTGCTTTAAACTAGGTGACATAGGACAATGTAACCAACAGCTTGCGATACTATGGCCAAATATTTTCAACATACTATTCATGTTACTATTCCTAGATGACATACTCATCATTCTAGAATACATCCTTCACCTCACTCCTCTATTATCTAGAATGGTCTTTACTAACTATCGTCAGTCCACTTGCCCAAGGTTTTACCCTAGCCCCGGTTAACATCATAGTTTGTTATAGGAAGATGCTCGCGATGACTTAGGGTATATGGGCATACTCAGTTGACCTAAGTCATCCGAATGTGCTAAGGTACCCTGAGTCATAGAAAGCTACTACCTATCCAAAACATGCTACTAACTTGACCTAGAGGGAAATGAAGTTCAATTCCAGATGTGTGTAGATCTAGATGAACAAATACAGAAGGGTGTTGCCACATGTCAACTGTAACACTGTATCCTCGAGAAGTCCCTGGACTTCTTGAGGGTATGGTCCTACAGTTGGTGTGTGCCAACATTCGTTATAGAGCTGATTCATCAAGATGTACATACCCCCCCCCCCTTAGTGGTCATTAATTATAATTAATATTGGATTAAGATTCAGATTATAGCAACCATGCTTAACCCTAATTCTAACATTCATTAAGTTCTTTTATCCATAATTAGCCTTGATTCGTTATGGAGAACTTCATTAATTCATGTTTACATTTAATGTTCATTAATATGGCATAACCACCAATTATCCCAAAAAAATAGGGCAAAAAACATCAAACGTTTAATTCTTAATGCAACCTAGCTGTCCAAATCAAGTGTGTCATCCACCTAGATTTAGCTAGTGTTTACTTTTTAGACCATAGTTAAAAGATTAAAGATCATAACCACTATTCATTTTATCTTTCATTCTTTGGGAGAGGAAGAGTCTTCCTCTACATGGTTAAATGTTAGGTTTTAACATTACCTTTTTATCATTCATTACACATATAGTTTAATTGTATGTCCCAAGCATATTTTATTATTAAACTATAGTTGTGTAAATAAAGAACAACATCTTTATAATTTAACAAGTTTCCTTATAATAAGGGGGAAATATACTATCCCCTTTATCTAACTTATTAACTGATAACAATTAAAAGTATCTACAACCAGATATAAAGAATACCACCAAGATATCACTACCTATCTCTATCATACAAGTACAAAATAATTCACATCACAAATTGGAGTACAACTCAAAATCTTTCAATTCATGATGATAAAAATACATTTACAATACTATGCATTTCATACATTCTGCATGTCAATCAGAATTAATATCTTAAAAGAACATCACTTTTATTTTCCAATACAAGCTCAATAATGATTCTGAAATCTCTTTACATAACATCCAGAATTAAGTAAACCAATGCATCATAAAAAAAATTTCCTTCTTTTATCACTTACGGTGTCCATCTGTGAAAATTGCTAGCACGGGTTCAGTCCAATGAACTAAGCATGATAATCACTAAGCATTAAAGTGAAGTGCATTCCACCAATTGTTCCATTAAAACAAATCTACTTTAATGAAACAATTAATAAATATCATACAAATAATCATAAGTAATAACATCTAGAAAATTAGTACAATAAAAGAGTCTAAATTCACTTTTAAGAAAAGAGCATAATATAATCCGCAACATCTGCAGTTATATCATAAGGTTTAATTGATCCTATTAATTACTTTAAAACAATCAACAGAGTCTTTTCATCCAATTGATTCATAATTCCATAAAAGGATAAAAATGCACATTTATATTTACTAAGTAGCAAAATAAGTTAAATACAGCATAGCTCTTATTAGGATGATTCATCCTACAACTTAAGAAAAGGAGAGAGAATCAATACGTACTTATTCCCCTTACACACTTCATCATCTGAAAGAAAGAAACAGGTTTAGAACATTCACCAGACTGCTTCAGTGCAAGAGATAAAAATTTAAGGATTTTATAAATAAAGAGACAACATCTAAACAAGAATCCTGAATTCAATCCAAAAAGAATAGGAAATCAAAACAGTCTAACTGTAAGTCTTACTAACTTCTACATGTTAGAAGATATAATTCAAAAGATCTAAAACTAGATTTTCCACAAATCGAAGCTAGACTCACAATAGAATTAATCTCCTATCCAGTCCATCCAAGAAGGGTTCATAATAAGATAGAGTGCAATCAAGATGAACTTATACCTACCAATAGAATCAGGATCTCAAATGGAGTATGACTCAATCAAGAATTCATAGTCGGTCTATAGCTATGTTAATGAATTCCCTTATCTAATTCAAACTTATAAAGTCTTTAACTAGTTCACAAAAGAGAACACAAAACTGAATACCACAGTCAAAGAATGCACACTACAAACTTTCCATTACAAAAATTACAAATAGAGTTTCCTATTTCCATTCACTTATCAAGCTCAAGTTCAAATTCAAATCTCATAATGAAGTACAGGGCCAATACAGAATCTAAACAGTATACTGTCCCCAAGAGAACATATTCCCTTCTCTATAAAACTTGGAGATTCATTCAATGAATCCATAAAGGAGTAGAAATCCACAAATAGTGAAAGATAAGACAAGGTTCATTACAACTCACGAACTCAAAGGACTGAATTCCCATTACAAGGCATCATCAACTTCAAATGCAAATGAGTAAGTAGTTCGTGATCCCAAATAGAACAATATTACAAAGCATTCAAAACAGTGATTATTTTATCCTTTCATACAACACTCAGTATACTAGGTTTTCGATTCAACATTCTATTAAAACCCAAGAATCAGATAAAAGATTAGAAGAGAGTAAGAAAACTAAACAATACTTTTAAGACAAGTACTATCCCAAACTTACTTCCAAGGTGACTGAACAGAATCACCACAATCCTCTCGAGTTCCAGTTAAAATCTTAAGACATGGAAGTATTTGTTTCAACATCAATAACAAGAAGGAAAGTAAATAATAAGATTCCATAACCTATAATACTCTTTTAACTAACTGATCCAAACGAACTAAAGATCAACCAAACCCACAACAAGACAAGATTTCCAATCCATTTATTTCTATGAACAAAACAGTCAAGCTTTCCACAAGACACAGGTTCTATCTCAGGGTAGAGAAGAATAGGATACACTTCAAATTCACATGCCCTGTCAAGTTCAAGAACACAGTGCAGTCTAAGAGATAGATGTAATACAACCATTCCCTCTCAAGAAGAAAAACGAGGAGATCTCAAAAGAAGTTACACTATATACTTCCTACCAAAACAAGACTCTCAAGACCTTATTAAGCAGACAGTCTAAAAATAGATTTAGAGCTTTTCACATGCACAATACCAACAATACTCCACCTCAGAATAATAGTATAGATTCAAACCCGTCACACTCAAACTCAAGTTCAGAACAATTAAGAATGGAATACCAGTACAGTGTCGAACACGAGATTCAACAAAAGTTTAGAACTTCACAAGCTTCTAATACTAGCTCAGACAAGCACGAAGTTCAAATACGAGCCTAAAGTGAAACTTCAAAGCCCTAAATACAATCTCAGAATAAAATACCAATGCTCTATTACGAGTTCAAGCAGTTTCAAATCCTTGAATAAGATTAAACTTCTAACTCAAAATATATGTGCAAAACAAAACTCAACAACTCGACTATAAGTTCAGCATTCGTAAGAACTGAATAAGAGTACACTGTTGAATATGAATATTCCACAAAATTTCAGATCTACACCAAGTTCCACTCAGTCCTAAACAAACACGAAGTCCCATTAAAAGCTCATAACAAATCACGAAGCTTTAACACAAGCTTAGAACAACCACAAAGCTCCACTTCAAGCTCAAACGAAACACAAGACTAAAATAGAGATTCAGAACCATACAAGCAGCAAGGCCAGTTCAATCAACATTAGTCTCGAATGCAAGTTACAGAGCTTTGAATGCTTTAAATACAAGTTACAGAGCTTCAATAAAATACAAGTTTAAACGCAAGTTCGCATGAATCACCACTAATAACTAGTATAGAGAAAGTTCCCAAAAACTAACATTAACAACAATGGATTCACATTCCAAAAACCACAAAGATTTCATGAAAACATGCAAGTAAATAACCAGACACATCATGCAAAAATATATCTCAAGTGAGAAGAATTGTTTTAATGAATCATTTAGAAGAAATCAAGAAATCTTAATGGGTAGAGCCTATCATGCCTAATAGTGCCTCTACCAATTTGAAGGAGACTTCCAGCCGAGCTTCCAACTCTCTTTCTTCTCCACGAAAGATCAAAAACCAAAAAACTCTTTCTTCCAATGCCTCATATACATTCCCTTGATCGAAAATAGATTAGTGAAACCAAAAATAGCCAAGAAGAAGAATTCAAACTACTGGTTCAAAGAACCAGATAGCTCCATGCAGAGTGAAATTCGCAGGCATGCAAAACCAACTTCTCACAACCTGCCTCCCATGTTTCCAAGACAGTTTACACACAAAACCTAAGATTCATTAATGCCATAACTCCTAATTCTCCCACTTATCTCTCCTTCTCACCACCTCCCAAAACTGGTGAGTACTAATTCCAAATCAACATGCAATTCCATACTTAGTGAAGCCTCCATGTAAGCCCCGATAAAATTTAACTAGCCCTTACCAAAATGGCAATACTTCCCTTCTTTTAAATCCAATCAAATCCAATAAAATCCATTGGAACCGTCGCCGAAGTGACATGCGACCTTAGGCCCCTTTCAAATAGTTTAGGATAGGTGTCCCCAAAACTTATGATGTGCAGAATAATCAACCAATGATATTAGGTCTCATACTCTACTATTCATTAAATGTCAACCCAGGGGCGTAAGCTTTTCAAAGGGCCTACAAAATATATGCTACATTACTTTGGAGTGAGGTCTTTGTAGGCTAGAAATTCATCAAAGAGTATAAAGTAATGCTTGTGTAAATTGGAAAGTAAACTATGGATGTTGCTGATCTGCAGATCTAAAACTCAACACACTATGCACTCATTAGCTTTCAGAAATGAAATGAATAACTGATAATCAATCCACACAACATAAATAGGAAATGGAGGAATAGGATCTTCCCTGCAATTCCTTCCGAGGGGGGCCTTCCTCGTGTAGAAGTGAGTTTTGATCATAGCCTGGAAACTCACAGAACTATTTAAGAAGATAAATGATTCATCTATTAAGCTATAGCAATTAAAGATTGCTATAGAAAAGAGATTACAATGAACTTAAGAGCACAAACTCACATTAATATATTCTATCTTCACACATTCACAATTCTACTTCTCTCATACAGCTATCACTTCATTCCTTAATCTATTATTCCTATATCCATTACATTTCTATCTGAATATATATATATATATATAAACACACCACTAACTTATTCTATTCTAGGAATATGATCAAAAACCACTCAAACAGATTATAGTTGTTTTGTTTCATATTTGTTGAGTGGAGACAGCTAATTCCTTTCTTATTTACATGATAGGAACTGATTACAAAACTACTTAACAAAATAACCATAACATTACATATGATGCATTAGGACAGCTGGTACTTTTTGTCTTATACTCGGTGTGATCTGGATAAGTTCTCTTTGGCTACGAGCAGCTGGAGGTGCATACTACTCTGTTGCTGCAGGTAGTTCTGGAAGATGCTACGGGCAGGTCTGGAGCTTGCTACGGGTAAGATAAATCACCCAAAGACTTCTCAAACTTGTCCAAACAATGTTTCCACTTGGTTAACTTGTTTCCCATCTTCATATGCTCAGCTCCATATACTTCATGATGCCTCATTGTTGTTGGATGTCATGATTCTCTTTTATCATTGCCCAGCCAGTGGCTACGGGCTGCTGTAGGAGCACAACCAGAGTGCTACGGGATAGGGCCTACTACTTCAAAAGCTTATGGCATCTTGTAATTTGTTCATGGAGACATCAGAAACATCAGTTTGCACAAAAGACAAGATTTACCACAGTAAATAAGTATATTAGATCTTAATGAACATACAAAACTAAATATATGCAAAATCATAACTTTATCTCATATCAACCATCAAGAGGAGATCAAAGTCTCAAAACTATATGTGTAAGAGGCTTCAAAAAGGATTTAGATGGGGTCAAAACATGCCAATATGTGGCCTCATCACACCCCCCAACTTAGCTTCTTGCTCGTCCCTGAGCAAGTTGGCTCATCTTGAGGGCACAATATTTTTTGTAGTCATAGGGGTCATGATTACCTACCTGGCCATATCCATAGAGACCTCCCCTTATCCCAAGTTCATGCCATAAGGATGCTTCTTTTTCTTTATCCAAAGGTACTATTTCCCTCCAATCTGGAATGGAATACCAGAAGATGGGAGGATGAAACCTCAATCCTAACCATCCTTCCTTTTTCATTCTTACCAGTTCTATGTAATCATGAACCCTTTTTAAGGCCTGCTTAAAATTTACAGGTGATTTTGGCTCTTTATTTCTCAATATAGTGGGAAACTCATCCCATCTTGATTTGTAGGATACATAAGTTGTTTTACCTTCTTTTTACATGAATATCAAATATCAGTTCTGGACAGCTATCCGCCTTTGCCTAACCCATGTAGCCAATCTATCCTCTGATACAAACTCTTCCCATTCTTCTACAATGTCCTCAGGGTAACCACTTTCTCCCCTTATCATTAAGGCAGACTGTTTTTCCATTTCTAGATACTCATCTGCCTCTTCTTTTCTTCTCTTCTCATTTTTCAGGTAGGATGTGAATGAATCTAGAAGTATGTCACCCAGGTACATGTTAGGATTCCACTTTACATTAGAAGGAACATCAAAGTTATGGATATAAAACTCACTCAGCTGTTCTTGAGTGTCAGGATCAGATTCTCTATACATGTTAAAGAATGTTTTGGGGTCATCCACAACATAGGGAAGGTTATTGTATACTTTCTCATATCTGAAATGCAACCATTTCTCCTACAGATATAGAGCATATACTCGTGGTGGAGGTCTGCATTCTAAAATCCTAGTAGAAAGATCATACATATTTTCTACTTTCATCTTGAGTCCCTCTATTTCTGCTTCCTATTTTTGCACCTTCTCCACCAATGTGTCATGTTTCTGCCTTGATTCAACATGCCCTTTAAATCTTTGTACTAGCCTTTGAAAAACATTATAATCTTCAAGAAAATTTTCTTCTAAGAATGTATATAGGTCATCCTTAGGGCCAACTAAATAGGTTTTTTCAAAAGTGAGGTCAAAGTGTATTACCTCAGGCTCTGTTGCAGGCTGTTTTTGTGCTCTATATGGGACCATTTGGAGTAAGGACTCATCCTTTCCTCCCTTGTATTTACCTTCATATTTTGGTTCAGGTTCAGATTCTTCTGTAGGTTCTTCTTCTTTTTCTTCTTCCATGGGAGTCTTTTCTAAAGCTTCTGCTGCTCCTATCAGGGCATCCAATCCTCTTGTTCCCTCCAGGTTTCTTATAATGCTTCTCAAAATGTTGATTTCCTTCACTACTTGCTCCAGAGTTTGGAATTAAGGTTCTTGTTTCCCTTCACTTTTCTCCTCTTCAATTTTTGCCTGCTTTGGTATCTCAGGAGGTATTTGTTCTTGCTTCTCCTCTTCTTCTGAACTGTTCATCTCTCTTACTATCTCAAAACCTTCTTTTGTGATAAAGACTTCTTCCTTCTTCTTCTTTTGAGGTGCTTCTTCACTGATTTCTATGGTCTCTGTTTGTGTTGTTCTTTTCCTCCTTATCCTATGAGATCTTCTTACAACTGTTATTTTTCTCTTTTGTTCTTTCTTGGGGGTAACTTCCTCTACTACCTTTTCTTTTCCTTTTTCCTTAGGTGCTGAGGTAGTCTCAGTTTCTTCAGGTGCCTCCTCTACTATAGGTGTAGGGGTTTTTTCTTCCTTTTCCTGCATGTTATGCTCCCTAGCAGTTGATATTGCCTCTGCACCTTTCATCTTCTTGGAGACATAGCCCCTTGATTCTATAGACAGAGAGGCATGAGGGCTGCTTTTCTTACTCCCTACCTCTTATGTGGTTTCCTTTTCTGAGGAAATGATGAGCCTCCTTCTTCTTCTGCCCGTAGCAGTAGAGCTCCTAGTATTTCTTGCTATGGGTATGCTAGACTCCTCTTCTCTCTCCCTAGGGACCCTTATGATATGCTTTATGTTTGACCTCCTTTCTTGTTGTGGCTATTTCTCAGGGGTTTCTTCTTTTTCCACTATTTCTTCAATTTTTTCTTGACTCTTCTCTTCTTCAGGTGCTGCAGGTTGCTAGTTTGGATTCCCTATTACCTGGTTTAAATCAATCCTAGATTGGATGTTTTGGAGGCCTTGCTTGGTGATTAACCAGATCAAACAGTGATGAGACAAGGCATTCTTCACCCCTTTCTGATATTTTTTTTCCATTTTCTTTAGGCTATTCAACAAGTGGTTTGGGACATTTATTACTATTCCATGCCTTAAGTGATTTAAGTATTTAAATTGCATTGTATAGAGTAGGGAATACCTTCCTTCGCATGTGAAGTACTTGATGATGAATGTAACAATTTCTCTCTAGGCCTCAGGTAGGCTTCTTGTCTCAATACCCCCTTTTGTCTGATTGTATTGCTCCCCTTGGAAGAATTATTGTCTGATTTGTTGTGCATTGGGTTTCTCCTCCCAATTTTCTCCATTTTGAGGGAGTCCTATCACTTGCCCAATCAAGTCTTCTGTTACTGGAAATGATATGCCACCTACCGTGGCTTGTTGTCCATCGAATATTCTTGCGAATTGCTCTGCTCTCTCATTTGAGTATTCGGTTAGCAGTTGGAAGTAATTTGTCCATCCAGCCCATTCAAATATATCCCAACAATGAGGGTTATTTCTCAAGGGTGTGACATCAGTGGGCTCTCTGCGAACAACTGTTCCTCCCATAGCTTCTGTAGACAGGTTTTTTTTCTCTCTGCGTTTATTTTCACCCTTTTTATTTTGTTTAATCACATCTCAGGGGAAATCTTTAATTGTCCCCTGTAATCGAGGAGTGTGTAATTATTCCTTAGGTCCTCATGCTGCAGCTAATTAAATCTACCCGTAGCGAGATCCAATCCTGTTTCCTCCCCCGGACAGATGTCACTCGTCCCGAGTGAAAAAAATGTTTCACGCGTGCCATTTTTCCTTCAAATTATTGCTGAAGGGACTTATTAATGTCCCCTCATGATGGTGATTGAAAAAAAGTAAATGATTAAGGCGTATATTTAATTTTAACATGTCTTTTCAAGAAATAAATACTTACTACTTGTAGATATTACCTTTTTACCTCAGTGCCACCTATTTTTCCTTCACGTGACACCCTTTTTTATGGGAATATGCTTTGTCCAAGGGTTTGGCGTGCAACACTTTTTCCAATGAGTAATTTGATTGCAAGGATCATCTTGAAAAATGATTGCTCTTCTGGAATTTGTTTATGCAATTTTTATGCATAGGTAGATCTGACATGAGGTTCCTCTTGGACTCAGCTGAAGGTCCTTGTTTCTATTTGTGCATCTGCAACATGTGAAAACCTACAAAAATAATACCTCTTTGCATGATGCTTGTGATTTTTAGAAACTCACATTCCTTCTTCTTTTGTTGTATGATGCCTGCAAGTTATGGAGTGGATTTGTGCATCTCTTTTCTTGACTACCCGTAACATTGCTTTGCTGCAGCACTCTGAAATTATGCCCGTGGTGACCATGAGGTGGCCCGTAGCACTGAACAGGTAGCTTGATTTAACCAAGGGGTTACCTGTAACAAGAAAGGAATGTTTGCAAGAAGGGAAAAAGTACCTGCAACATGAATTCTGCTTTGTGCAATTGTTTGTGATTCATCTTTTTCCTTACCTTCTTCTGAATATGCCTGTAGCTGACCAAAAATCTACCCGTAGCAACTGTTTGAGGAGCCCGTAGCAACTAGAAGGTTACCCATAGCAACTGGAAGGTTTCCCATAGCAACTGGAAATGAAAAAAGCAATGTGTTAAGCAGGTTTGGCTGAGGTGTTTTTCTTTCCATCCTTCTTGAAAAATACACATTTTTTTCTTCTCTTTCTTTTGTGGTTTTTTTTTTGAGTTTTTTGCCCCTGAATGGCCAGAGAGTTGGTTTTCCATTCAGGCCCTTTTTCACAGTTCTGAGCACCAGCAAGCTGGTTTTCTACCCAGAATCTGCCAACAACGCCCAAAAAGGGATTTCATTGTTGGTTTTTTTCTTTTTTCTTTTTTCTCTCTCTCTTTTTTTGATCCTGCTACTGCTTGTATAAGAATGTTTATTATGGCCCTATTAAGGTCCATATACAACATTTCAATCTTCTTCCCATGAGAGGTAGAGATCATCCTCCCTTCCTTCCTCATATATCTCCTTTTCCTTTGAACTTGGTGGGTCAATATGAGGGTTTGTCTGCATGGATTGCTGCACTTGCTGTGAAAATTGCTCCATTAATAAGGGTTTCTTGTATACTTTGAGTTTGTGACTGTTAACCAGGAGTTTGAATCTTACTGGATCAATTGTTTGTATTTGGACTGCACCATTGTCATAGACATGTTCGATCTCGTATGGCCCAAGCCATCTTGTTTATAATTTTCCTTTGTGGTCTTTGTATTTTGAATCAAACAGTAGGGCCCAATCTCCATGTGTGAACTGGTTAGGCTTGATGTATCTGTCATGCCATCCTATTCACTACTGTTGTATCAATTCTATGTTCTGAAGTGCTTGTTGTCTATACTCATCCAAAGCATTGAGCTACATCCATCTTTGCTTGTGTGCTTCAGAAATATTAATTCCCATCTCTACTGTAGTCCTCAGAGTTTTGTGTTCAAATTCTATTGGCAGCATTGGTTTCTTCCCATATACCAACTCATATGGTGTGAAGCCAGTAGTTGTTTTCCATGTGATTTTGTATGCCCATACAGCCTCGTGGAGTCTGGACTCCCAATCCTTTCTTGATAGATTGACTGTTTTGGTCAGGATATTTTCTAATTCTCTGTTTGTGACTTCAACCTGGCCATTGGACTGTGGATGGTATGGTGTGGAATTCTTGTGTCTTATCATATATTCTTCCACTAGGTCAACAATGAGATCAGCAGTAAACTGAGCCCCTTGATTTGTAACTATTTCCCTTGGTACACTGTATCTTGTGAATATCTCTTCGTATAAGAAGGCTGCTACTTTCTCATCTTGAGCATGTGTCAGTGCTTTTACTTCAGCCCATTTGGTGACATAATCTGTACATACAAGGATGTACTCTTTGTTGTTTGATTTGGGGTCTATGGGCCCAACAAAGTCCAGCCCCCATTTGTCAAAAGGTTCCAGTTGCAGCTGAGGATGTAATGGCATCTCATCTAACCTTGTAGGCCTCCCCATACGTTGGCATTTATCATAGTGGGATGTATATTTGTTTGCATCCTTATGCAACGTAGGCCAGTAGTATCCTGCAGTTAGGATTTTGACTGTTGTTCTTTTGGTTACAAAGTGTCCTCCACATGGCTCGTCATGGCATGCTTACCACTTTTCCGTATCAAGGCATGCTTCTCTTTTGAGGAAAAGTGATGTGGCAGTTGTCTGAAAATGAGGTAGTTTGCTACATCAGCAAACCAGGGTGTAGAGATAGCGAGGGCGAAGAGGTGCTCATCAGGAAATGAGTCATCCACTATGCCATCCTCTTGATTTCTTTGTAATCTTGAAAGGAAGTCAGCTACAACGTTGTCCTTCCCTGGTTTATCTAGTATGGTAATGTCAAATTCTTACAACAAGAGAAGCCATCTTACCACTCTTCCAGATACCGATGGTTTATTCATGAGGTACCTGATGGTAGCATGATCTGTGTGTATGAAAGTGTGATAGCCTGTGATGTAATGTTTGAACTTGTTGATTGCATATACAACTGCCAAGAATTCTTTCTCCGTCACCGTGTAGTCCAGCTTTGTTACTTGCATATTTTTGCTTACAAAGTAAATAGCATAGTTGAGATGGCCTTCTTTCTTTTCTGGTACTGCACCTAGGGTAGTATCAGAGGCATCTGTATGTATGTGAAAAGGAAATGCCCAGTCTGGTCCATGTAATATGGGGGTTGATATGAGCAACTGCTTCAGTAGATTGAATGCTTCATTACAGGCAGGAGTCCATACAAACTCAACATTTTTGTTTAGCAAGGTGAACAATGGGGCTGCCATTTTGCTGAAATTTTTGATGAACCTCTGATAGTAACCAACATGATCCAAGAAGTTGCGTACATCTTTTTGTTTTTGTGGTACCAGAAGGTCCTTGATGATAGCAATCTTGGTTGGGTCCACTCTAATCCCCTTTTCAGAGACATGGTGTCCTAGCACTATCCCTTCCTCCATGAGCATGAAACATTTCTTATGACTTAGGGATAGATGATTTTCTTGACAGCGTATTAATAATTTTTCCAAGTTATTCAGACATACCTCAAATGTGTCTCCATAGATGGTGAAGTCATCCATATATATCTCTACACAGTCATGTGAGAGATCTAAAAATATGCTAAGGACTGCCCGTTGAAATGTGGTAGGTGCATTGCATAATCCAAATGGTAGAACAACATATTCAAATGTTCCTCATGGGCATGTGAATGTGGTCTTTTCTTGATCCTCAGGAGCAATGCGGATCTAATTGTATCTGCTGAAACCATCTAAGAATGCAAAGTATTTCTTCCCTGCAAGTGTATCTAGCACTTGATCAATAAATGGCAGCGGGAAATGGTCCTTCCTTGTAGCTGCATTCAATTCTCTGTAGTCTATACATGTACACCACTCGCCTCCTTTCTTGGGTACAATGACTAACGGAGAAACCCAATGGCTGTCAGAGATTGGATAAATGAATCCCGCATCTAAGAGTTTCTGTATTTCAGCCTTGACTATTTCTTTCACTGCTGGGTTCATCTGCCTTTGTGGTTGGCGTATGGGTTTGCATTCCTCTTTGATGTAAATGTGGTGTGTACACTTTTTTGGGCTGATGCCTTGCATGTCTTCATAGTCCCATGCAAAGGCTCCTTTGTTTGCATGTAATATGGCTATCAATTTTCTTTCTTCTTTCACACTTAATTTGTTATTTATGTGGAGTGTCTTGCCTGGCATTATTTCTATGGATTTTGTGGCTTCCGTCATTTTATCTATGTTGTTGATTGATCGTGTGTGGCTGCAATTGTGTGGCAGTAGCTGATGGAAGATCCTTTGATCACTTTCAGTTGGTTCTTCTTTTGACCATAGATTAGAAAAAGGACAATGAATACAAGTCAATTCTTCAGGAGTGGATTGTTCTACCTGATAGTTGTTTTGCAACATGTTGGAGATGATGGTATCCTCTTCTAGATCTGCCAGTGTGCATGCATGATCTATTGTTAAAGTAGGGCAGAGGGGTACCTCTTCTTCTTCTTCAATCCAGACATGTCTGGTCCTTATCTTGTGATACCTGTGCCGGTGGGTACAAAACCGAGTTGCTTGGTGATGTTCCCATTTGACATCTACATGTTGCCAGATCTAGAGTTAATTAATACATCTGTAGTGGCCAACCATGGCCTTCCCAAGATCAGAGGATATCCTCCAAGTTTTGTTTTTGGCTGCAATACAATAAAATCTGCAGGGTACTCCCATGAATCTACTGATATGACCAGATCTTCTATGATTCCTTCTAGTCATACTATGGATCTGTCTACCATTTACAACATTGTAGATGTGGGAGGAATATGTTGCAGGTCTAATTTATGCATTGTTTCCATTGTTATGACATTGATGGCAGCTCCCAGGTCGATCAAGGTATTATGGACTTGTTGTCCATTGATCTGAACAGTGACAACTGGACAGCCTGGGTCTGCATATTTCTGTGGTAGCGTTCTTCCCAACATGATTTTGCTAATTGACCAATGACATGGACTGTATTAGGATCCTTCTTCTTCCTTCCAGGTTTCTGAAGGCACAAATCTCTGACTACCTTGGAATAAATGGGGACATCTTTAATGGCCTGAAACAAAGGGATCTTTACACAAACATTCTTCAGCTTCCCTAGGATATCAAACTCAGGTTCAGCAGGAGTGCGTTGAAGGTTCAAACGTTTTGGGAAGGGTGGTGATATTGTTTTCTGCATTCTCTTTATTGGCTGGTTCAGGATCCTCCTGTGGTTGTTGTGTAGATTGTGGAATGGATATTGTGGGGTTTTTCATTATGGGTGAGACTTGGAGGTGGTAGAGTTCTTCCTGAATGCAGGTGGACTTCATTGATGTCCACTGTATAAGCGGGGTAATGTGTTATTTCAGCAGTACATGTTGGTTGAGCCAACTTATTGGCAGGATTTGGCACAGGTTGAGCAGGTATTTGAGCCGGTCTTGCTAGTTGTGTGTTCGGCATTATTGCAGGATGTTATGGTTATTGTGGGAACCCACCTTGCTGATTTCCCCAAGGTTGTTGCCCTCTCCATGGTTGCTTTCATGGGTTTGCAAAATTTTGTGGACCTTGGGTTGGCTAGTTTTGCCATTGATTATGTGGGGGCTACCATGGTTAATTTTTCCAGGGTGGAGTAGGATACTGCTGCCATTGATTGGGATTATATGGTTGTTGCATAGGCCAATGTGGGTTGGGAGGGACTAGGGGCATCCAGGGATTACTCCAGTTGGGCATGTTATTTGCATTTTGATTGAAAAATGATGATTGTGAAAATGGTGAATTCGATCCCATACCTGGATAGTTTGTCCTTGGCTACCAAGGTTTCCTTTGTGCCACGTAGAACACTTGGTCTTCATTTCCTCCTATGGCATGCAATGCTATGGAATCTGGTTCTTCAGATGTAATGCTTTTTACCTTCATCTTTATAACTTGACACTTGCAATCAACTTGCTTCTTCTGACAATCTGGGTAGTAGATCGTAAGGGCTTGGTCCATTGCTTATTGTTTCTGTCTGGTGTGCAGTGTATCCAACTGTGTGGCCATGTGGCTGATTATATCCATCTTCATGTCCCTTAGCAGATTACTTACATCAGCTTTAGAGATCCCATTGGCTGATGCTGGCAGCATCTTGTTATTCCAAAGTTTACCCAACGTTGATCTCAAATAATTCTTTCCCAGTTGTTGCATCTCCTCGAAGGTTAGCTGAGATGCATCTCCTCCACTCATGAGGTCTAAGGCTTCCAAGCAGTCATCTCGGATTCCTTTCAAAAATACTAGCTTGAGTGTGTCTGGGCTAAGATTAGCTTGCTTATGCTTCTGCAGAGTGAAGGTGAACCTCTCCATGTAGTCTTCCAAAGATTCATCCTCATCTTGAGTCATGCGAAATATGTCATTTCTTCTGAAGTTTTTGCCTTTGCCATATTCCTGATATTTGGTCAGAAATTTTTTCTTCATCTCGTCCCAACTACTAACTGTGTTCCCCCCTAGTCCCATGAACCATCTTAGTACTGCATCCTTCAGGGTGGCTGGAAAGAGCTTGAGCTTTTGTTCATCCATTCGGTATTCGTAGCTTTGGCATAACACATCCTACTCAAATAGGAATGTATCTGGATCCCCATTGGACGTCGCCCTGAAGTGTGAGAGGGCTGAGGGTGGAATATTCTTCATAGGAGTATCTTTTGTGGTTTCTGTAATTGGGAATTCAAAAGTGGAGGCAGCATGTTCTCTACCTTCAACTTCATTTCCTGATGCTCGATCCATGGTGTATTTCCTTGTTATACGGATCCCAAGAGATGTTAGAATAATGTCCTCAAATTCCCGATCAACATCCCCCTCAGTACGATAATGTACAGATACTTGAGGTGTTGTACGGTGGGTGGAAGTAGTTGTAACAGAACTTACTGAATTGAGTAGGTATTCTAGTGTTCTTTCTCCTCGTGGAGTATGGGATTCGTTTGAATCCTCCTCTTGTCTTTCTTTCACTAGCATGGCCAAGGTCTTCTCTGCTTCTTTTTCTTCTTCTTGAATACATTGCAGCTCCTCTGCCACTCTTCTTCTTTGTATGGAAGTATACTCCTTGTCTTGGGAGATAAGTATCTCCTCTGCTGCAGCAGTTTGTTTTTGCTTTGGCAAAAATCTTCCGAACGAGTCTCATTCTCTATGCATAAATTTCCATTCTACCTCTCTCTCTTTCTTTTTCCTTTATATTTTCCCTTTTTTTCAAATATATGAGGGGGTTGATTCTTAATGCTATTTGTAGAAATTGAGCAATGCGGTAATGAAAAATTTATCCTAGAAAGCAGGAATTCTAGCTCCTAGAAATCTTTTGAAATAACAGGAAGGAAATCTGATCTAAAAAGTAGGACAACTATTCTAGAAAGCATGAATGGTTATTCTAGAAAGCGGGAAATGAAAGCGTGAATTTACTGAAAGTGGGAAATTGAATCACTTCTATGGTACTGTCTAGACACCTTCCCCAGCAATGGCACCAAAATGATGTGCAGAATAATCAACCAATGATATTAGGTCTCATACTCTGTTATTCATTAAATGTCAACCCAGGGGCGTAAGATTTTCAAAGGGCCTACAAAATATATGCTACAGTACTTTGGAGTGAGGTATTTTTAGGCTAGAAATTCATCAAAGAGTATAAAGTAATGCTTGTGCAAATTGGAAAGTAAACTATGGATGTTGCTGATCTACAAATCTAAAAATCAACACACTATGCACTCATTAGCTTTCAGAAATGAAATGAATAACTGATAATCAATCCACACAACATAAATAGGAAATGGAGGAATAGGATCTTCCCTACAATTCCTTCTGAGGGGGGCCTTCCTCGTGCAGAAGTGAGTTCTCGATCCCACCCTAGAAACTCACAGAACTGCTTAAGAAGATAAACGATTCATCTATTAAGCTGTAGCAATTAAAGATTGCTACAGCAAAGAGATTACAATGAACTTAAGAGCAAGAACTCACATTAATATATTTTGTCTTCACACATTCATAATTTTGCTTCTCTCATACAACTATCACTTCATTCCTTAATCTATTACTCCCTATCCATTACATTTCTATCTGAATATATATATATATATATATATATATATATATATATATATATATATATAGACACATCACTAACTTATTCTATTCTAGGAATATGATCAAAAACCACTCAAATAGATTATAGTTGTTCTGTTTCATATTTGTTGAGTGGAGACAACTAATTCCTATCTTATTTACATGATAAGAACTGATTACAAAACTACCGAACAAAGTAACCATAACATTACATATGATGTGTTAGGACAGCTGGTACTTTTTGTCTTATACTTTGGTGTGAGCTGGATAAGTTCTATTTGGCTACGGGAAGCTGGAGGTGCATATTGCTCTGTTGCTGCAGGTAGTTTTGGAAGATGCTACGAGTAGGTATGGAGCTTGCTACGGGTAAGACAAATCACCCAAAGACTTCTCAAACTTGTCCAAACAATGTTGCCACTTGGTTAACTCATTTCCCATCTTCATATGCTCAGCTCCATATACTTCATGATGCCTCATTGTTGTTGGATGTCATGATTCTCTTTTATCATTGCCCAGCCAGTGGCTACGGGATACTGTAGGAGCATAACTAGAGTGCTACGGGCTAGGGCCTACTACTTCAAAAGCTAATGGCATCTTGTAATTTGTTCATGGAGACATCAGAAACATCATTTTTCACAAATGAAAAGATTCACCACAGTAAATAAGTATATTAGATCTTAATGAACATACAAAACTAAATATATGCAAAATCATAACTTTATCTCATATCAACCATCAAGAGGAGATCAAAGTCTCAAAACTATATGTGTAAGAGGCTTCAAAAAGGATTTAGATGGGGCCAAAACATGCCAATATGTGGCCTCATCAACTTAGGTTAGTCCAACAATTAATCATATTAGGTCTTAAAAACATTGCCTTGGGTAGTTTCCACCTTAGGTTAGATTAAATTCGCCTCCATATAGTATTAGGCATTAGATTAACATAGTATAGTATCACCATAGTAATCTCCCCTTCCCTTATTCATTTAGCACAAGAACTTAGGTTAGGTCACCCCCAACACAATAGAATAAGAAGCTTAGGTTAGATTATAACCCAATTGAATAGGTGTAGATAGGGATTAGGTGTTCTTACCTAGCTTAGGATACCATTAGGATAGTCCTTTTTAGGATTTTGATCCTCTTCCTAGTCTTAAGCAGATTATATTTGTTACACCGATAATGTCCCGTGGAGATCAATTCCAAAGACCCAAGCACAAACATACAGTTGAATGAAGGCATTTTCACACAAGACCATAAAATTTTCTAAAACACAAAAGTTTAGTCCACTATGCCTTTCAAACTATTGAATGTAAATTTACCATTCAATCCGTTAAGAAGATTTAAAACATTCCTTGGATCACTGAAATTGATCCAAGGATGAGTCAGCACATGAGATAAGTTTGCAACTCTCAAAACTAGATTGCAGCTTATCAATAAGAAGTGAAAGTGGATTATTGCAAGCCATAACATTTTAGTCCAATGAATCCAAGAGCAGAAATGATTTATCGATAACAAGCATGATTTTCAACAATCAAGGAAACACACCTCATTCAAGAAAATCACATGCCAACGCTTATAATGCAAAGAGAAATATAACAGTTTGTCCAAGGTGTTACAACAATCCCCAAGGAAATGGACAAGTTGAGTCCAGTAATAAAAACTTGTTGAAGATCATTAGAAGAACCTTGGAGCTGAACAAAAGGAGGTGGGGTGAGCAACTGAAGTTTGCTATTTGGGTTAATAGGATCACTGTCAAAAGAGCTACTGGTAAAAGCCCGTTTGAATTGGTATATGGAACTCAAGCTCTACTGCCCCTCCATTTGCAATTGTCTTCATTTCAGTTTTTTCAATAGACTGAAGACCAAGAAGTTAGTTCATATGATGCTCAAATCAATCAGATTATTGAGTTGGATGAAGAGAGAAGGGCATCCCATCAGTGGCATGTGAAGTTCAGAGAAAATTTGAAGAGGCTATTTGACAAAAAGGTGACACCTAGAGCCTTCAACATTGGGGATATTGTGCTTTTATGGGATAGCAGACATGAAGATAAGGGAAAGCATGGTAAATTTGATGCATTGTGGTTGGGCCCTATTTCAATTGATATTCGAATTGGTGAAAATATCTTCTTCCTAAAAGACCTAGATGGGGAACTACTTGAATTGCCTGTTAATGGCAGGCATTTGAAACATTTCCTTGATTGATTGCTCAAAATCAAGGTATATTCCATTTGTACAGTGTATAGTTCTTTATTCTCATCTGCTTTTGTGTTTTTGTTTGTTCTAGTCCTTGGTGACCTAGTTTTGTTGGTTTCTCGGTTCGTTTTTGGAGGATGGTTGTGGTTGTTCTGTCTGCAGGCTTATTCTTTGACTCCGTTACCCAATGGTATGTTTTTGGCACTTGATCTACTCTTCGCACTTGGTCTGCTATTTGTTCTTGTGACACTCATAGGGAGTGCCCATCCTTGAGTCGGAGCCTGTGTTGGTGCTCAAATTTGTCTCACCCCCATTTTTCATTGAAATTCTTCAGATTGCGGCCTCTGTTATGTTTTTTGTCTCCCTAGGCTCAAATGGTGGTTGTCCTGCATTTTACGGTTTGATGGGTGTAATTTCCTGGTCAAAATTTCTTCTTGGCATCAGTTGAAAAGTGGCCCTTTCTGGTTAGATGCGGCTCTGCGGGGCACTTTAAAAATTCTAAGGCTCACTTCAACACAAAACATGTCCACGTGGAGGCTTCTGACCGGGCTTTCCCGTACTTAGACTTTTCAAGCAACTTCCTAAAGGGGCCTGGGACACGTGGAGGGACCGCGCATGTTTTGGGACCGGCCCTTGATTTTTTATTTTGAAGAAGCGCCAGGAGGACACTTGGAGACTCTTCTGGACTAAGAAAAGTGTTGGGCCCGTGCTTGTTTGAGGTCTCTACTTTTCGGGACCATCTCAAGGTGTGCCATTGAGACATGTAGCAGGTGGGGAAACAGAGATGCGGGCCCGTGGGGAAAATATGGAACTTTTTCCTTTTTGGAAAATAGGGATAAAATTTGTAATTTGAAGCTTAGGTCTGCTGGGACCCCACATTGGGACATGTGTCAAGCCTTTTTTTAGAGGACGGAGGGGCAGAGAAAATGTTAACATTTTACTTTTTTCCAAAAAAATTATAAAATGTCAAAAGGTGCCCCCATACCTGTTTCCAATCGCATTTTTCCATGCGGAGGGCTCAGATTAAAAGTTGAAATGCAAGATCAATGATAGATGTGCATTTCATTTGATTTTGCCACAATTGAACCTCCAGGATGTTTGGAGATGCCATTTTTGCATCATTCTTCATCAAAATTTTGGTAAATTTGTGTCGTTTGGGTCTGTATAAAGTTTAATTGAATTAATTTGGGAGCTCAATTTGTAGATATGAAGTACTCTTGAAGTGGATTTTTTGCTCGGGCTCATGCAGAAAATGCAATATGCTAGATCCAAATGTTGCAGAGTAATATTTCAAAGGGAAAAAGGGATGAAATGATTAAAGGTACAGGCGCAAAAGGTGAAAAAGGCGTGCCTCGAGAACAAAAATGGATGACCTGTCAAGTCCAGCTATGCAGAGGCTCCGAAAAATGATTAAAAAAAGGGGATTTCTCGTATGAAAAAATATGAATGATTAAAGGGACTCCCGAAAAGTTGTGGCATGGCATCCTAGTCAGAAATTGAGAGCCCAAGAAACGTGATCTGTTCACAGTTGGTCCACCTGGCAGATTTTGGATCTGAATTTGTTAAATGTCTCTGTCTGAAACAAATTGGTAACAAGCAAAGGTCCCTCGAATATTCTTCTCTTTTGAGGGGAAAAGGTGCTACAGGCACCAAGGATGAAGAATATGCCTCCAGTTAGAACAATGATGCAAATATTTGCAATGATTCACGTTTTTGAAAACACTTGGAAACCTTTTTGTGAATCTGTTGAATGTCACTTTTTGCAAATCATGATCCGATATGTGCAACAAAGGTGCTTCGAATATTCCTCTTTTGGGGGAGGAAATTGGATGTAAAGGGTGTATTATAAATGAAATGAGATTACTCTTGCAAAGGTCGAAGTTCATTTTCACGAGAAAATTTTGAGAAAAGATCATCCTCTGAGAAACCAAGTTAACTTCCTCTATGTTAGATTTTCATTCATGTTGAGTTGGTTACAAGTGTATAGCCATCAAAAAGCTTTGAGATTGTTTAAAATAACTCTCCCCTGTTGATGAATCTAATAAATTTTGAGTTAATTTGTGTCAAATATCTGGCAATTTTTGTGTTTATTTCACTGTCATAATGTCTGCAAGTAGTTTTTCTTGTTCCTATTGCAATCTTGTATCGAAATCTCTTTGAATCACACAGATCTCAATCCTTTTGATAGTTTAGTGGCATCTGTAATTACATTTTTCAGAAGAGTTTTCATATGGGAATGAAATAAATGATTTAAAATCACTTTTCTTTCATCTGTTGACAGAGATTGTTTGTAAGTCTCTGGGTGTACCTCAGGCGTGACTGATCTTAGATTTTGATGTTTTATTGGGTCTTCTAACTCAAGCCTTCATGATAGAATCTCAAATATTTTGTGAAAAAATGCATGTCTAGGCCTCCATTGATGCACACCTTCTGGTTGAAGGAATGTTTTAACTATTTTTAAGCTTTATGTTATTGAGTTTTCCATTTGTTGTGAAGTTTCTCAAGGATCTGACAAATTCCAATCTATCTTGTTGATCTCCCACCAAAAATTATTCAAATAACCAATCCTACCCCGAACTACCCCTGTTTCACTCTGTATATCCACAAAAGAACAAAATCCATTTGCTAAAGTATGCAGAACAGATCAGGATTCCAAATGTCTTCAGTAACCTTAGCCTTGTGTTTGAAAATATCTCCATAATCTGGAAGTGACAACTCATGAGAGTCAGATTTGGTGTGTTGATCATATTTTCCCAAGGTATTCTCTATACAATTTGTGCAAAAGAAGGATTTACCAGCATTCTTCAATAACAAAGGTTACAAAATAGGTTCTCTTACCTTGGTTTTAAGGCACAACCTAAAATAGTTAGGAGAAGATCACATCCTTTTAAGGTGCTACCCACTTCTTTCAAAGCCTGAGTGCCAAAAAAGCCAGATAGATCTGCTTCCCCAGCTACAAAACGACACACATAATCATCTATTTGCCTCTGAGTGTCTTGTCAAATCCATGATGTTGCTCGGCCTTTGAAGAAGAGTAAATTTGGGTACCAACAACATGGAAAAGTTAAGTAAGACTATCTAGGCTACAAATATATACTATGAATGGGTTTTTGGAGCTCGAACACCTTCTTGAAAGGATTTTGAATCATCACTGGGGACTTTTATAACCATTTTCCCGACAATGTAGCACGTGCAATTTTTGGTGCGTACATATTTCCCCCTCGGAGAAGTGTCTGAGCCATGAAAGAGGCGTAAAATGTAGAGTCTGAGTATGGTATTCCCAAAATGGGGAGTTAAGCTATACCTGACACGCCCATGTGCCGAAGAGTCAGCTGTCCAAATTCCCATTACCTAAAAAGGGGGAAACGACTCAAGTGCAGATAGATAAAATATCGACAAATAAACACTAAATCAAAAAGACAAGAAGACATACCATTTGCACGAGGATGTAGAAATATACCTGCACCAATGCTCCAGCCCTGTAAATAAACACACTCAAAACGAAGTTAGAAAAATCATATATATATATATATATATATATCAAAACCAACTCATTCTTCAATTCATTTTTGCATTGTTGATTTGGTTATTTTGATTGATTTGGAGCTCTGGATTTACGGTGACCGTTCTTGATGAGAGTACAGCTGATACGTTTATGCCGAGATCGTGATCATGCCTCCGTGAGTGGGAGATTGACCAGCACGCTCTCAGGTTAGTTATTTCCTCCTTTGTCTTTTTATACCCTAAAAGTTAAAACGTTGAAAAGTTCACCTAGGGGGGAGATTTTCAAAATTTCTTGTTTTGAATGAGTCTTAGAGGGGGCGCCTATAGGGCGTGCTTTTATTTTTTCGAAAAATGGTCAATTTCATTATTTTTGGTCATTTTTAGGGTTAAGGGTGCATTTTGAAAATCAGTTTAGGACCCGCTGCCCAAAGCAGGGCAATAGTCATGGGACTGTCACCCAAGGCAGAGTGGCGGTTGTGGAACCGTCACCCTGCACTGGGTGGCGGTTCTGAAACAGAATGTCAAAACATGCTCAAAACTTGATTTTTTTTGGATTTTTGATAGTTTACTATGTTTTTGATGAGCTTATCATGTGATGTACTTTACTAACTTTCTCTTTTTTCATGTTTTGGTGGATGCAGAAGAAGGTGGAGTACATACGCTGGAGTAGAGAGAGAGTGTGTGTGATTGGCTCCTTGGGATTTTAGATCAGTTGACCCAGGATGAGATGGATCTTTTACAACGGGAAGGTATCTGGTGGATAGCACGGGTGCCCCATGTTTCTCCTTCCAGTCACATTTTGTGTGTCTTATTCTCTTACTAGGATGCAGACCAGAACACCTTCCGGTTTCTAGGTGTTAGGGGGGAGTGGACTATTACTCTTGAGGATGTATACCACATCCTTGGACACCCGGTACTTGGTAGGAGATTGACATTGGCGATAGTGGGGTCCAGGGCCGTGATGACACAGTGGGCCACATACATGGGAGACGTTATTGTCTCATCTGGCTCAGAGAAGGGAATGAAGGTTTGGTCTATTGCTACTTCTCCCATTCCTATCCTTTGGAGAGCCATCATGGGTATCCTGTCCTCGAGACTAGTTAGGGACAAGGGAGGAGATACACTTTTATACTGTTGGGCCCCCATCATTACACAGATTGAGGCTCATGGCCATAAGTATGCTTGGGGAGCAGATATTCTAAGAGACCACATACCATGACTTGTACAGAGTTGTTCAGATTGTAGGGAAAGTCCTTGAGCCACCCTACTCTAGTTATGAGTTGGGTCTATGAGTGTTTCATCCCTTATCATAGGGGGTACAGGTATCAGATCCAGAGGCTATTCAGGAAGCTAGATGGACAGGCATGTCAGTGCTCCGGACACCACATCAGTCAGTGGCCTCCTTGACTACAATAGACATGACTACCACACCCTATCAAGACATGACAGGGATATGGGGTGAGGAGGATACGACGATGGTGGCTTGCTCTTCCACAAGATATCTAGTTAACAGAGCCAGGAGACTAGAGATTCACCCCTTTGACCGGGTACCCTAGTAGTTCGGTCTTCCATACCCTATCATGCTTCCTCCAGTGGCACCTATTTACAGGACTATTCGGAGGCATTGAGAGGTCCTATAGGGATATCCCGGTTTAGACAGTTGTTACTCCTGGTGTGCCTATTGTAGTTAGGCATGTAGTCCAGGTTTGGCAGGCAGCTGGTGCTCCTCAAGCACCCTTACTTTAGATTGGGGTGGCTCCTACTCACAGTGGGGAGGAGGATGATTTGATTGATTTGGAATCTGAATCTGAGGAGGATGTGGAGATGATACAGAGGGGGAGTTGGTCAGAGAGGAGGATGAGGGGGTAGGACCTTCAAAGGGAGCTGAATATGACTTGGAGTGGCATGATACTCAAGAGATCCTCAGATCAACACATGAGGAGGTGAGCATAGAGAGAGAGACTCTAGTCTTGGAGGAGGCACTTGGAGGGGATGATGAGTCTGTGATTGGACAACACCACACCTCTAGATTCAGTGAGGCTCCATAGCCACCAGCAGCACCTACTACAACAGCCACTGATCCCACATGGATGCCTTGAGACTCGAGTATGTTCAATACTCCTTTCTCAACTTTATCTATTGATTTTAATATGTTTAGCTTAGCATTATCCTTTTGAATTTCATTCTTTGATTTTCTAGCTCACTATCTCTTCTTTTTTTTGCACTACCCGCACATGAGTGGCGAGAGCTCATTCGTCGGGTATGTGTGGACACCCTGTTGATCCCCTTGGGGAAGACTCAGGCTGAGTTGACTGTTAATTTAGGGCAGCCCTTAGCCACCGGTCGACATACTGACATGTTCACTCACATCTAGAAGGTTCTGGAGATAGTGACCTCCCTTCGTACCCAGGTAGCTGGATACAAGACTGCTGAGTGCCTGATGAGGCAGAACCATTCTCACAGTGAGGCCATTACAGGTAGCGGGCACCACCATGAGCACTCACACCATTCAGTCCATTCTCACCACTCATCATAGCCATAACAGGAGCCCTAGATGTGGTCGCATGCCATCTGAGGGATCCCATAGGGATTGACAGTCCATTGAAACTTTATTACTTTGATACCATTTTTGACACTATATGATTTTTTTGTTGTATATTTTAGGCTCTTTGTGAGAATTTTGACCATGCCTAGCGCATGATGACATTGTACACAAACTTGATACTATGCGATATATACAGACTCTATTTTTGGTTCGGGATTCCATTTTATTTGAGTTGACTCTCTTTGGTTTATCTCTCATGTGTACTCTAGATGTTTAGAAATTTCACTTTTCAATGCTTTTCAGAATGTATGCAATGGATGTGGAATGATAACATAATGATTTCTTTTTGTATTTCATAATGTTGATATATGATGATGCAAACACAATGTGATCTTAAACTTAGTTTCTTTTGCAATGTTCGGTACTTCATATTGTCTTGATAAAACATGATGATATAATGATATAATAAACGGATGTGCTTGCCCCACTCCTAACCCCACACAACTAGTAAGATGCGAGGGCTCAACACCAAGAGTTAGAAAGGGCACAAGCTATGAAATTTATTGAATGACAGTGATGAGATAAAGATAGAGGTTTGACAGAACCAAATTGGGATGCTACAACCTTACCCTACTCAAGCTATTCATAGTTTAGAATGTGAATTAGCTTTGCAGTTTATCTAGATCTTGGATCGTAGATGGCCACTTGGTTGACAAAATTTGGTTTTGGGGTTTTACCAACTCTTCTCAGAATTTTGAACATCTAATTCACTTTGTTTTGACTTAATGATTTCACAGTATTTGATTTAATTGTTTATGAATTTGGATTTTTCAAAGAGACCCCTTACTCTTGACCCCATCCTCCAGTAGGAAGCAGGCTTATCACCATGTAGCAAGGCATAGGTGAGTAAGGGCATTTATTCCTTTCCCAACCCTACGTCACTAGTAAGAGACACAAGCTCAACACCAAAGGTTGGTAGGGCAAAAAATGTGTAAAATCCCCCATTTTCTCTGACCAACATTTGACTTACTTACTTGGGAAAAATGTTTAGAATCTAATCTTATTTCCATAAGGATGTATACGGGATAGATGTGACACCATGAAGCTTCTAGAACAGGCCATCAGCAAAGACACCTAGCCTAAGAAAGAGACCAAAAGTAGAACCAAGTATGCAGGCCTTGGTATGGTTACTCAAAATTTACCTTATCTTGTTTGGATTGATAAGTGACTCAGGAACACCTGATGATACAATGAAGGTTTGAAGAGACATGATTTCAGAATGTTTTGACCAATATTTGGCAGTTTTTAGGAATACCTATAAGAATAAGCTCCTTGATCACACTTTTTACAAAATGAATGAACAAATGAAAATAGTAATGCAGATGCAATAATGTACATATGAGAATGTTGATGGATCATGCATAGTACCTCTTTAGGTGAAGATATTTTTTATGAAATTCGCTAAACTCCTCACCTTCTAGTGTACACAAGTAGAATCCACCATTTTTATAGTCTATGAGATCTATGGACCTAACCACGTAGGTCTGAACTTTCTTCCCTTGCGATCTTCTTGTCTAAAGATTATCCCAGTCTTGGATATCGTGGGAAAACTCCTTGACATAGATCTCACATTCTGCACAAACTTTATTGTATTTCGAGCCATAGGGTGGGCTAAAGATAGCCCATTTGATGTTCTCTACGCTTAGTGGCATGACTTTCTAATTGGGAGATGACTTCTCCATAACCCTCCTGATCTCAGGATCTCATGTAAAGAAATGTAGAGGCTAGGTATTTCAGCATCAAGTGGCAAAACTGCCTCTACCAAATACTAAGGAAAAGGGGGTTTCCCCTATTGGTGTTCTAACCACTTAGTAGGCCCACAAGGATGTGAAAAAGCTTTTAGGTGCCAATCTCGTTTATTCTCCTTAACAATTTTTAGGAGATGGAATTTAAAGTCTTATTGGTAGCCTCAGGCATTGTCCATTAGCCTGAGGGTAGTAGAGAAAGCCGTGTGATGCACTTATCTTGAACTTTCTACACAACTCACCCCCACCAATGTCATTTTTCAAAGCCAACCATTATCAGAAATAATGACCTTGGCACCCCATACCTATAAATGACGGTTCAGGATGAACTTTTGATTACAGAGCCAGGAAAATGGTAAGGGGCATGGCCTCTACCCACTTGGTAAAGTATTAATGTGATTATGAAATTATGGCCATCCTTTTGATAGGGAGAGAATTTCCCCTGCATGAGGAATGTTTGTAGTTGCTGATTGAGTTGTAAATGCTTTGTCGGTATGTGATCTCGTGGGAAAACTCTTTTTTGTGACATCTGCAGCAAATGTACCATGTCTTAAAGGGTGGGCCAAAAATATGCCCAAGGATGTATTTTTCTAGCTGTGTGTAATGACCACCTCATACCTCCACATAACTATGTGACTGATAAAGAACTATTCTTTGTTCATCTCAACATTTATCAGGCTCTGTGATCCTCTAGATAAGTACCAGCAATGCAGGGTAACAAAACATTTCTATGTGTGGTCCATGATGAAATGATAAGCAGTGTACCCATGAGATAGGGGGCCTAGGTTTCAAGATCACTCAAGGGGATTATGGTGATTTGACCTAAATTTTTATTTTGAACTCACCCATTGAAAGCCCAGCCTTTTTGATGGGAATGTTTGTAAGTGGATAACAATGAACCATTTAATGTCTTACTTGGTTTGAAGACCTCATTATATTCTTCCGTCCAATCAGGCTAGCGAAATGTAGCCCAAATATAAGATCAAATCCCTTTTCAACAAAGGCCTCAATTGTCCAATGATTAGATCTTTCTGAATGAAAAAGGTCAAGTTAGGGATAAACCTTCATAGTGCACCAATTTTTCTAAGAAAATATCTAATACCAGACTTGTTTGATGGTAAAACCATTTCTAACACAACCCAGATTTGGGCTGGGTCAACATCAATCCCTCGTGAAGATATAATGTAACCCAGAAGCTTACCGCCTATTACACTGAATACACATTTTTCTGGATTCAATGTGACACCATACTCAATCAAGTGTGAGAGAATGATATGAAGCACCTTTGGGTGATTGCATCACTTCCTGGCCTTGGCCAGTAGGTCATCTACATAAGATTCCACAAGCTTATGAATAAGATCATGGAATATGTAGGTCATTTCTCATTGGTATGTAGCGCCAGCATTCTTAAGACCAAATGGCATGACAACATAACAATAAGTTCCCCAAGGAGTTATAAATGTAGTTTTAGCTTGATCCTTGATAGAGATTTTGATTTGATTATATCATGAAAACCCATCCATGAGAGACAACAACTCAAATCTAGTTGTTGCATCAATGATAACATCAATGGATGGTAGCGGGAAATCATCCTTAGGACAAGCCTTGTTAATGTCCTAGAAGTCTATGTAAATATGGATCTTTCCATTCTTTTTGAGAATGGGGAAAATGTTAGATACCCATTGTGAATAATTGACTAGCTTGATAAATCCTACCTGGAGAAGCTTCATTACTTCTTCTTTTACCATAAGGGCCACCTTTGGCTTCATAGGTCTTGACTTCTACTTAATTGGTTTGGAATCTGGCTTGGTGACGAGATTGTGAACTATGATGTGTGGTGCAATTCCCATCATTTCCTTGTAACTAAATGTGAAGGTTTTCTGATGTTCCTTGAGGATTTGGGTATGAATTTCTACTTCCTCTGGAGTTAAAGAGGACCCTAGTTTTAAGATTTTTGGTTCCTCCTCTATTATGATGTTTATATCAATCATTCCCTCGATTAAGGAGGTGTTACCCTCCTCAAACTTAGGTGGGGCTGGAGGCAACTCCAAGTCCCCTTCTTCTTCTACCTCGTAAATCTCAAGATCTTTTCCAGAGAGGACTCAATCATTGGATTCCCAAAATAAGAAGAGGAACGTGGAATTAGGGAAAGGTCTACCTTGTGACATGTAAGATGCAGCTCTGCCAAAGTGTTTAAATAACTTAAAGTTGACTCATCCCCATCAATAGGGTCTGAAGATTCAATCTGGTCCTCAGCTTCCACATATGTCAACATTGACATTACTGGTGCTTTGCGAATCAAGGATTCAACGTGGAGTGAAACCATGAAGTTGGTGTCCTCTAAATCACTACTTGGGGTGAAGCGTGAGGTGGAAGTCACTATAGAGTCTTCCAAAAGGTTCTTTCATGTGGAACTACCTCGATTGATATAAATTCAAACCCCTTAGTTAGGCCCAACATGACCATTTTATAGAGTTGTAAGTGTTCAGCCCTAGTCTCGTATACCTCAGATATCTGATTTGTGACTAGCTTGTGAATCACCCAATCACCCTAATATTGAGGATGCCCATTCTCTTAGCTATAATGAGACCTAATAGGAGAGCCTCATACTCATCCCCATTGTTTGTGCATTTGAAATTCAATTTGAAACAAAAAGGTAAAACCCTTCCTTCAGGTGAAGTAAGGATTGCGCCTGCCCCTGGTGCCAAAGTGACACTTGGCTCCATCAAAATGGAGGGTCCAGCAACTACTCAAAAAGATAGATGTTGAGTCATCCTTTGTAAGTTCTCCTTTTACCTCGGTTACCTCCACCATGCAAACCTCATCTGATGGAAGGGAACCAAGTCCCAAGGTATGTCCCATACCCATGGAATCAAAGGGGAGAAGGATAGGCAAATCATTTTCTAATAGCTCAATAATATTTTTTTAGTTCCTAATGATACCATCTCTACAAAAAAATTTTCATCCTTGACCCCCGGAATACCCTCGATCAAACCTGTAACTTCTAATTCCATTGTGGGAACCAACTTTTCTTCTAGTATCATGCTTGCTGGTTTGTTTAACTAGTTCTTAGGAAGTTTGAATTCAGAGTGGACCCCTGGCTTTTTCTTCAAGTTGGCCAAATGTATATCAAAGGGATTTGGATCACCTTGAGTGACAAAGACTTTCCCTAAATGTAAGAATCTAACTTCTTAGAATAGGGTGGAGGGGATTGCTTTCATGCGGTGGATCCAAGGATGACCAAGGATCATATTATAGTTGGTTTCCTGATCTATAATATAAAACTCAGTAAGCACCATCTTGGGCCCAAGAGTGACAGTAATACTATGGTTCTGATTGAGGTTTCCTTGAGACTATCATAGCCCCTCAACATGTTTCACGTCGAGGAGCAATTAGTCTCCCCATATCCTAACTTCTGAAGAAAAGAGAAGGGGACTATATTAACCACTGCCCCATCATCAATCATTGTGTGCTTCACATAGTTTTTGTAGATCCAAACCTGTAAAAACAAGGCTGGATCACCTCTATGAGCTATTTCAACATCCGTAGGCATCTTGCTTATGTCAAATACAAACCCAATATCCCTTTTGGGTTGCCCTGGAGGGAAAATTTCAAAGTCTATATGGTTTATATGCCTTTCGGAGGGGTAATGTTAGCCAAATAGCCAAGACCAAGCACTTCCAAGAGAGAAGCTCAATGAGAAGGGGAATTCTTCAGTAGATCCAAAAAGGAAATGTGTGAAAAGGTCTTGGTTAGATCACTGATCAAATCATAAGCTCCTACTGGCTTACTTAGCATGTCATGAACACTATTTGACACAACTAGATAAATCAGGATTGGCTATGAAGAATAGTCTCTGGCTCTTATTGCAGTGTTAATTTGGGGTTCAATGTCTAACTCAACCAAACCTACGATCTTCGTTTGCTGACGACCATCCAAAGGAGGTGCCACCTGTGGGCTTGATGAAGTTGAGGCTTCATGATCATGAGTCCCTATTAAAATACCTTTATTCAAACCATTAGGATCCAGTCTACCATCCTTTGGATGAGTGGGGAGAGGATTGTTGAAGATTCCTAATGGTGTGTTCTGTGGAGACACTGGTCCCATATAGGCATTTTGACTAGGTGCAGTTGGGTTGGCCAGAAACATGTCGACAAATAACTATCTTTGGTCTTCTGGAAAATACTACAAAAACTTATTACAATTGTGAAAAGTTCTTGCATCATGCCCACAGACCCTATGGAAACCACAATACAAGTCAAGATCGTAATCCTGAGGCCTTTGGTTTGTTCCTTGTTGTGGTCTGAAACCACAGTTATTGTTTGGTTGTTGACTGTTATAATTAACACTTTGGAACCCTTGCCCCTGATTTTGGAATTGGTTGGGGTATTGACTAGGGCTTGGGGTCAGCATTTGTCTTTTTGCTGAGGTTGTTGCTATGTTGTTGGGATGATTAAAATCCACAACATTTACCGAGGGTGAGAAATTGTTGTTTCTCTGATTGTTTCCATTGTTGTTATTTGTAGCACCTGTATCGGTGGGATTAACAACATTAGGATTTTTGGGCTGGTCAGTTACACCATCAGTCGTGAACTCCACAATTCTTATTAAGGATCTTTGGTCCTTGATTGTTATTCATGTTGTTGGAGTAATTGGGAGTGCTTTGAGCAGGAGTAAATAACTTCCCATTTGCTCCATAGGTCTTATGACCACTGTCGATGGCCACTTGGTTGATCTGAAGAGCACCCTCTAGCACCTCTTCATAGCTCCTTAGTGGGAATTTTTAAACCTCTTCCTTCATCTCTCTGTTGAGGGAGTGAAGGAACAAATCAAAAAGTTCTGTTTGATCCATGTTTGGAGCACTTGCGGAAGAGTAGAGAACATGTCACCACCTCTGAATGAAGTGGGCTGCAGATTCATTATGTTCTTGTTTGATATGAAGGAATTCCCTGATTCCTATTCGTAAAAGCTTGTTCATATCAAAAGATTTGATAAACTCTGATACGAGTTGTTTGAACGAGTGTATTGAAGCCTTGGGTATCCTATAATACCAGCTAAGAGCAATACCTTCTAGTGTCTTAGGGAAAATATTTGCAATGACTGCATCCCATGGGAGCAGCTCTCGAATGGCCATTGCATAAGCCTTGATGTGGGCATTAGGATCAGCCCTCCCCTTTGAACTTTGGGAGATCAGGCAAGGGTCTCAGGAGCATGACTACCCGAATGGAGAAATCTAGGGGTTCCTTGAGATATTTAGAATAAGTCCCCATTGCATATGTTTCCACCATTGAAGACCCTTTTTAGGGAGGTGGGGGCTGCATTGGTTGCTGAAATGGGACAACATAGACATTTTTTGGGGTGTATGAAATCCCTTGTAATTGTCCATATGGACCTGGGTAGGTGTACATGTCCCCCTGTGGAGATTTAGAATACATGTGTATATAAGGGGGTTGATTACCTTGATATGGAGCTGAAGGCGTGAAGCCAGGGAACGTCACATTTTTGGCTGGTATAGCGTTTGAGAAAACACTTCCAGTTGGCACCTATTGTAGGTATCCATATGTGGCTTGAGGAGGCATACCCAAGGTACCCGTCCCAGTTAACAAGTCCCCATGGTTTGGAGTATTCATGTAGACTGGAGAGATTCTGTGCTGGTCGGTATTTGCCCATAGTTCTGTGGGTAGGAAGGAGCCCATGCTTGCCTTACATATGAATTCTGTGTATTCTGGGCAAGCTCTAACTCCTTGACTTTATCAACCAAATCTGAAATGACATCACCCATTGACGGGGAGGTACCTTGCTTAGATACCTTTGGTTGAACCCTTGGAGGTTGCTAAGGAGTATGGTATCCTGCTATGAATTGTTCATGATGTTACCACCCCTCATTAGTTGTATTTTCCATTGGTGGTGGGGTAGAATTATTATTTTGAAGCAGGACATCACCTTGTCCTTGTAACCTATCAAAAGATTGGTTCATTTATTGGAATTTCTGCTCACTCCTAGCATATCATGCTAAATACTCCTCATCAAGATGGGGGATTTGATCAGATTGCATGGTAATGGGATGTCGAAACAATACCTGAGGAGATGAACTCACTTCACCAGTGAATGTCATGTTATTTGAACTTGATTGTTCAAGGGGATAAGTCTGAGTGACCTGATCCAATTCTTCGATGCGTACAGAAGAACCAACATTGGTTCCCTGAAGTAGAGGGTTTTGAGTGGATGATCGGTTGTCTTCCATGTTGAAAGTGAAGGTGATTGTTGTGGGATATTTGATTGGTAATAGTACATGTCAAAACCTAGGATGGGTTAACCGTACTCATCATATCTGACATATTTGGGGGGTATAAGAATACCCACAGAATAAAGGATGGATGAAAGTGGAAACACTTAGAGACTAGCTCTTCACGTTGGGTTCACCAATTTGTATGATAGAAAATCAACACGTGACCTTCTTTGCACCTGAATTCCTGAGGTCATGCCGAGAAAACTGGTGTGGAATTGAAATGGGAGTGAAAGTGATGGCGATGATCAAGCTAATTAGGCAACCTTATGTCTTCAACACACAATACTGGAATCTGTGAATCTAAGGAAAAGAATGCTCTCCTAACCTGAAGGGGTGTGATGGTATGGTCCAATATGATAGCTACTTGGAGACTCCAATCGATGTCTAGTTCTACCGAGATTCTATTGATTGGTTATGGAATACGTGGAAAGTAACCTACAGGTGCCTCATATGGGTTTCTAGACAAGGTCATGGAAATTGAGACAAGAGGTGTAGTGGAGCTATAGGAACTAAGGGTGATTTTCTGGTCTTGTCCAGAAAGTCTTAGCCTGATCAGTCCACTATATTTAACAATGAAAGTTATGTAATAATATTAGGTGGAAGCGGTGAAGATATGAATACCAATGTGCGTAAGCTAGTGTCGATATCTAACTGACTAGTAGGCCCGTTGGGTTGTGGGACCTGTGGGTCACAACCAAATACTTTTTGAGGTTGAGGCCCTTGTATGGTCATGCATGCAATCAAATCCTATTTCCAGGAGTAGTCCAAAAGTTGTAGGCTTGATTAGCAGCTATGTTCAATGTCTCTAACTATCTTATTTTCTCAGTATGTGGCAGGTGTACGTAAGACTGTTAATCACAAACTTGTGTCAATGTCAGTTATTAGCTCTGGCCCATTGGGTTGTGGACCAAGGGATCACAACTGTAAGTCTTTTCCTGTTACAGACCGTTGATGGTCATGCAAGATGAATTGATTTGCTTTTCAGTAAATAAACTATCTATCAAAGGAAATCTAACCTATTTTTTTGGTGTTTTCTCAATATATCATAACAAAGTAGTAAAACAAGCTAATCTATGGAAAATAAATGTTTTTGTTCTTTTCTAACTTTTCAAACAATGCATCTAATCTAATAAACTAGTTTAAAACAAATAATTAGCTGATGTAGCTAACTATCTATGCAGATGTGTGAATCTAAATCTAAGATCTATTCTAACTCAAACAAAATCTTTCCAACCCTACCTCAGAAGTGAAGAACAAATCATGGCTCTAACAAAGCTATTGTTCCCCCACAACTTCCCTGACAATGTTGAAGAGAAAACTTCCTATTGATTTGATCTACTTGCAATTATCTAGCTACTTGAAATGAATTATTTCTCTACTCTATTTGATATGCAATTGAAATTTTGATAAAACAAAGAAAACAAATACACAACTCCAACCTAGAAGAGCAAGAGCTTTGGCAAATCCAGTAGTATCAGTATCTGTCCCCTCAGTTCTTTCCTTTCTTTCTCTGAGTGTTCATGTGATTCCAAAGGATTGGGAATGCAAAGAACATCAACAAGAGGATGGTGCTTGAGTGATGATAGCTTGGAAGCAATTTGGATGCAATGCAAGTAGAAGAGAGATAGCACAAGAGATCTGAGCTTGGCTATGTAATTCCTAGCAAGATTATGACAGCACAACAATGCAAGATACACAAAATTCTCAGGAATTTTTCTTGAATACAAGCATGGAATATATAGGAATGAGGATAGGAGGTTACTTCATGCACAAGGTAATGAAGAGGTAGTTCCACTCATTAAATCTATTTAAAAATAGAAGGAGCAAGGAGAACCAAGAAAACAAAGCTATTTTTAGCAAATTCGGCTCACAGATGCATTCAAAAAGAAAACTTAAGTGAATCGTCGCATGTTTAATTTTACGCATGAAGATTCTGGAAAAAGTAGGTAGCAAGTGTTTCACCTAGGCAGGGCGGCGGTCCTGGCACTGAAGGCCAAAACAAGCACAGAAAGAAACAGGGAGATGGAAAAATGCATGGAAAAGTTAAGTAAGGCTATCTAGGCTACAAATATATACTGTGAATGGGTTTTTAGAGCTCAAACACCTTCTTGAAAGGATTTTGAATCATCATTGGGGACTTTTATAACCATTTTCCTGACAAGCCTAGTATCCCATGACCCTATTAACATGATCTCGGACCTCTTACCTACAGAATCTGAGGCCAGCCAATTCCCTGTCTCATAGACATATATTACAGGGATTGCCACCCAACCCGTTCCATCCACTTCTTCCGTAATCTCTATTTTCAAGATTGGTCGATCGTTTGGATTACGTTGATCATTCAATGCTCTGGGGATGTCTTCGGCTACATGTTTCGACCCAAATGCAAATGTTTCCTGAAGATACCTCCACGATCTACCCAAAGGTATTTTCGGCAACCAAAACTACACTGACCATTCCAATTGAAACGGCTTCCTCTTCATCATCCCTACTTCCATCCAAACTTCTACCCATCACTATAACTATTCCCAAACCTAAAAACCTACCAACACTTATCTCCCCACTCGTATCTAGACCCTTCACTACTTTAGGTGTTATGCCAACATCAATCCTTACTCACCCACCTATCAGATTGGACCTAGCCGCGTCTTCCAAAGTTTGCAGTAGCATTATCCCCCTTCCTGAAAAAAAAACCCAACCCTCTAGGTCGTGCACACCGGTCTCACCTACTACATCCTTATCATCTTCCCCCTTTCCATTCATCCAAGGGCCTCATCCATCAACCTTGACTAAACAATCTCATACCCAAGACCGGTCAAAAGCTAAACAACTCACTACTTCATCACGAGGCTTTGTTACACCTCATTCACCCAGAAGCCAAACTCCCTCAACCCTCACCCGTGCACTTCTTGCCACCTATGCCTCCACTAGTTACTATAACCCCAACCTTGCTTATACGACTTCAACCAATGTCGCCTACCCAACCTCTACCAACCACCTCCACCACAACTTGGTTTCCCCCATGGGTAACCCATCCTCTTCCACCATTTATTTTCCCTTATTCATCCCATACTCCCATGTCACCTTTACCCAAGAAGGTGCAACTCAAAGCTAAGAATCCACTACCCTCTAGTAAGGTAGTCAAGCCAACCAAACTTTCCATTGCCAACTCTTCTACCCCACCTTTACCCAAACAGATGCCAACAAGACCGAAGACCACTCCACATACAAAACTAGTAGACCAACCCATTCCCCCTCTTGTAAAGCCTCTTCCTTCACAATCAACCACACCTGTACCCAAACCCACACTCACCTCCCATTGTGATCCATTAGTGGGGTCCTAAGCCAAATTTTTAACCAATCTCTTGGAGACTTCCATCATCACATTACCACCGCTACGACCTTACGATCCTCTCAAACCCAAACCAAAAGGGTTTGATGAAACCAAGATTTGTGCCTATCATTGTGTGTCAGGACATGATGTGGAAAATTGTAAGGCTCTGAGGACCGTTCTTCTTCAAATTTGTCATCCTGAACAAAATTTCGACGATGACGACCTTCTTGATGAGGACTATGCTCCACCATCACCTGTCACCATACATCATTCCTTTACCCATTTCGCAACCAGTACCTCCACCCCCACAATCATTTTTTCCACCTCCAAAATTTGAGATCAACATGGTCTGTATAAGAGAGTTGGCCAAACCACCACCCAAATGTCAATGCGTCCTACTCATTTCACAAGGCTCTTATCCACAGCTACGATTTTTACCCTCATGTCATTATACCTTCCATGACACACCCTCTCCATCCACCTCCCCTCAGATTAACATGGTTCACGTTGCTACCCACACTCAGAAAGACAAAGGTAAAGAAAAAGCAACTAGCCCATCAACCAACCCTATACCTAGTATACCATCTTCACCTGCTCCCAAACTCACCATCCGCGGACCTACATACCCTATCTCTGACGGGGTCACCCATCGCACAATGATAAAATAATTACATTAGTCTCCTCTAAAGATGTCTTTGTATGATCTCGTCCAGACTTCTAAATCCCATAGACAACCCCTTATCGAGGTTTTACAATCCATTGAAGTTCTACCCAATGACCCCACACCAATGGCCTCGATTATCACCCCTCACCATGTGGCCTCACTAACAAAATCAGCTCCTCCTTCTACCCCCGCGAACCCTCCTCACGTCACCACCCTAAACTTCTCTAAAGAGGAGATTGTACCTCTCCAGTCAGATGACCTTGATCCTGCCCTATTAATTTCTATCTATATCGATAACATACACGTACAATGTGTTATGATTGATGGTGGTGCTAGCATTAACATCATCTCCTACCACTCATATAATCAAATACGTATTCCTTCTAACTGTATGCATAATAACCCATTTATGCTACACTCCTTTAACAACATCATCACCTCCACCCTTAGCACTATTATCCTTCATGTTCACCTAGGC
This sequence comes from Taxus chinensis, assembly GCA_019776745.2. NCBI lineage: Eukaryota > Viridiplantae > Streptophyta > Pinopsida > Cupressales > Taxaceae > Taxus > Taxus chinensis. The sequence continues at coordinate 697,324,716 of CM034151.1, forward strand.
CCTCGCATTGTCCTGGAACTATTCTACGTCTTAGAGGGGGAGTTCCAATATAAGCTATTGCTCAGTAGGCCCTAGATTCACATCATGGGTTGTGTCCCTTCAACTTTACACCGATGTGTAAAATTTGAGCATGAAGGACATAATTACACCATCCATGCCGAACTATCGCCATTCAAGACCTATAACATGTTGTACCGACCCAACGATGTACTTGTACTAGTCAAGGCATCTGTCACTATCCTCTGTTCACTTTCACCCATAAGCCCATCCACTAAGGCTGCCACCACCTCTCCCACATCTAACCCTTCCATTCCTACTGCCACCACAGCCTCTACAACTGACTCACCTACTTCTCAATCATCTAGCAAGTCATTTATCCCTGCTACCCACATATCGACTACTGATCCCTTAGAAGGTGTTTTTCAACGCCTCACTCTAGGAGAGTACCGCCTATACAATATCGACACATTCCTCACCTTGTAAGAGTATGGGAACCTACGTCAACACCCTAGTTATGACTAGTACCGCGTAGGCAAGGTTTTTCCTTATGGTCCTCCCGACCTTCGCTCTAATCTAACGTACGGGGGAATTGATGTTGCCACTTATTCACCTGAATCTCCATCTCAAACACGATCGTTTTCATCTGACTTACACTCCCTTACTAATCAAGGAAGGAAGGGGAGGAGAGGATAGAGAAAAAAGAGAACAAAGTAAAACATGGTTGAAAAGTTAAAAAACAATGGTTGAAAAGAGAAAAATGAATTTGAAAGTTGAATGTAATAAAAAAGATGTCAAAATTCAAATAACAAGGGAACACATGCAAAAAAAAATCTAATTTTAACACATGATAAAAAAAATAGAAAAATATGTGCTAGAACCACAATAATTTACTTTTGTGTGTGTGTGCGCGTGCCTAGAGATAAATAATATATGATTCTCTAATTACATGAGATTAAATTTTTACATGGGGGTGCTTCAGAAATAAATTCACTTATGCTCACTTATGCTTCATAAATAAATTCCAAAACCATAGTGATAGATGACATCCATTTATCTACACCATTATGTTGAGAATAAAAAATGATTTTTCAAAAGAAGAAAAACTTCGTTGTGACAATAAAATGAATTTCAAATTTAAGATTGATATTAACCTAAAATTCTATTGGAAAACAAATAACAAATTCAAGATCAAACATAAAACCAAACTTATTACATTACACTTTCCCTTGTACTCCATTATAGAATATTTTTCGGCATAACAATGGAGACAATAATTGAAAACTATAAAAGATATTCGAACTTCAAGAAATTCATTTTCTAAAATAAAAAATCCGTAATAATGTATTTTGTAATGCAGCATTTTTCCTTAAAAGAAAGATAAAAGAATATTCGGATTCAAGATGGTTTATATTTGTATTTCTATTCAGGTGCTTAAAATTTAAACGGCATTGTGAGTGGTACAAATTAAAAAGTTGTTGAGAATGTGGTCATACCAATAAGATTTTTCTTTACATGCAAATATTATACTTAGAAAACCAAATGAAAAATCCGTAGTTTTATTGCACATTAGATCAGATGACATACCACATACCAGTTACTATCCGAAAGAACTAAAAAAAGATACAATCACTCCCAAATTAAGAAAATAATGTTTGTGCGTGTTCATATTGTATGTTACTTTCTCGCCTATATTTTAAAGTTCCATGCAAACTTGTGACTCTGGTTTTTCAAGCTAATATAAAAAAGTTAGTGGGGAGAGCATGCAGGACTGTTGCCTTCACAGTTTCGGTGGGAAGAATCTGGACTGAGGCGATGACAGTCATGTGTGCAGGAATCGGAGTCGTGCATAGGCCGAGCCGCGGAGGCAAGTGTGATCAACGCTAGTAACATATAAAATACCAACCTTAGTCTGCTCTGATCCGCTGTCCTCTGCAACCATAAGAATAGCATTATAGTAATACAAGTACACGCGAAGGTGATGAGGTAGCTGGTAGCAACGCAATTGAAGGTGTTGCAATCGAGGGCGTAGCTACTGTAAGCAGTGGGACAGAACTTCTTTAAAAGCTGCGAATAAGAAGAGGTTTTGCAGGTGTTGGGAGTGGCGAAGGGTCCGCTGCTCTTGCAACCCACGCTGCTCTCTACGTTGTAATTGCTACCATTCGCCTCCACCACGAGTATGGGAAGATTGTAGCTTCCGCAGGCGCAGTTGTCATCGGAAGTGCAGAGGATGCGGGAGCACCCCGCGGGAGACTCCAGCATCACGCTTTCGCCCTCCAATATCTGAAATACCGTCGTAGATAGCGGTCGCGTGCCTGAGCCCGCCACGATTAGTGTCAACGATGACACCTCTGCCCCTGCCATTGCCATAGATGAAGAAGCTGCATGCTCATTACATTTCTTAACATACAGATTTTACATTGAACGAAGCAATTGCCTATACTTATAAATAATGGACGCGGGAGTGGGACTTACCGTTGACGAGGAAGAAGAGCTCGAGAAGGAAAAGGAAAAGGAAATGGCAAGGCAAAAGCGAGGCTCCTATTTTGCAGGTTGCCATTACAAGAAGCGTGCGCTCTGATTTTGTGTTGCCATTACAAGACAACCGTGCAATCTGATTTATAGGGTGTGGACTAGGTAATTCTGCAAGACTGTGATTTTGCGTCACTAGGCACCTTTGCGGAATCAAGTAATTATATTTGTTTTTTTGTCTATTGTTTTTTTGTCTGGTGAGATTGAGCTCCACTCCTTTGAATTCCAAACTGCGGTTGCAAGTCGCAATTCAACCTAGCGGACACGTGGCAAGTTGCAACCTAGCAGGCACGTGGCACAATCACCACAATCAGAGTGGTAACTCTATTGCGGAATTACGTCACACGGTTGTCTGTAAGTGCCCACCAGTGCTGGATTTTGACGTTCAATGTTACATGTCACAATAATTTTCCTTGACGGTCTAAAAAATTATATGGATGTCATTTGACATTCAAAATATAATATGCACGTCAAATATTTTTTTATAATAACTATTATAAAATTAAAAAAATTGAGTGCAATTTTACATTCACAAGATTGAAACAATAAATTTATATGACTTTCTAAAATTAAATTAAAATAAATAATTATAAAATGAGTGCAGGTTCTCAAATTTCACATTTATTGCAATAATTGTAGTTTCCAATCTTTATTTGTAAAAAATCAAACAAATAACAAACAAACAATTACATATCAAAAATCAATAGAAAAAGCTAAACAAAATATCAAATCAAACTAAAAAAGGAAAACTAACAAAATTAATTGAAAATCAAAATTAATAGATGTTTCTAATTCATAATCATTAATAAGATATTAAGACTTTGTTATTTTTATTTTCTTTATATATGAAAATTTCTATTTTTATTGTATTTTTCATGAATCTAAAACAAAAACAAAAAAAAAAATTAATTTATTAACTTTCTTTATATATATATTGACGGTTAAATTTGTAATATACATGTCATTTTGACATTTAAATTACATTTTTACATGTCAATCATGACGGTCAAATTTTAAAAGTGGCTGTATTTTGACATCTAAAATGACTAAAAACGTCTAACCGCCTTGCAAAATCCAAGCCTGGTGCCCACCCTTTCGAAACTAAAGCCGGCAGATGCCAAGGTGGGCCCCACAATAAACGATTTTCTACAAATGCACGGCTCTTTCACGTGGAACCGAGTGACGTTCGACCAATCGAAATAAAAGTCCCTTTGTTTCAACTTTTGTATGAAACTTTTCTAGATGTATATACCCATTTCACAACGCTCATAACACTAGTATGATAATGCACATAAAAATGAAGTCCTTTACCAACTTGAGTATTGACCATAGCAATTTTAATTTGTAAATCGGCTATGGTTTTTGTATTTAGTTTTTTCTCAAATGATCTTGTTTTATCAAGCGTTGATGATTTAAATTATGTCTCCACCTTGCAACTAAACACAATGAAGCCAATCCTTCGTCTAGAATTTTAAGGACGTTGTCACATTAGCATGCTATGCTAATTTTAAAAACTTTGTTGAATTCTTTGGTTGTGTTTGGGTATGAATATCTTAGTGATAATGATTTTTGTGATTGCACTTTCTAATTATATCAATAGGCATGTTCTCAACCAGAGGAAGGGTTTCACATTTAATGCCAAAGCAGAAAATGAAGGGTAGAGAAGAGGGGGCAGGGGTGTCATTGAGCAAGTGGTTTTTGGTGATCAAACACAAAAGACGAGGAGACCGCAAACATGAGTGAGACAGGCATGTGTCTACTAGATCCGTAGAAAACATGCTAGCAACATGTGGTAGTGCATGAATTGGAGTGGGAGATGATCAACGATTGTAGGAGATGGGGAGTGCATGACAACCAATATCTAATTAGACAAGATATTACATGTTTGGATGACAATTGGCCTCTACTCATGAGGGAATATTTGCAAGAATGTACTAAGAGGTTGAATACTATAAATAGGAGGACAAGCCCAGATTTTGAAGGAGATTATGATTGGACATGATTTAACACATACGGGCTATGGTGCAAAGGAGACAAACACACAAAGGGAAGGACAATAATGATGTACAAGGGTTGAAACATATAGGGTAGGGTGCAGAGGAGACGAACACAAGGAGGTAAGGACAATAATTATTTGCAAGGGTTGGTACTTCGTATAAGTCGGTGATAATTTGCAATGTTTTGGTATCCATATGTGCTCAAAATTTCTATAATCATGGGAAAGATATTAATGTAATGAGTGGTGTTTTGTCATGTGTAGATTAATGGTTAATGATTAGTATTTGAGACTCTAAGTCCATATCTAGTGCGTTAACCACACATTTCTCTCACTTATGAGGTCCTAGTGACAACCCTATTTCAAGTAAAAACCTGATTAAAAATACCAATGCAAGAGGATCATCAAATTTGATGTTAAACGTATAACCCTCACACGAGCTATGTTGGGCCAACATTTGGTTATGTTGTTCGGACCACATTGTATTGGTTGCAAGGGGTGTTGTGAATGCTAACCATGGTGTGGCTAGAAGGACCAGTCACATTTGTTAGTTTGTGATGAAAATTTTGAGTGGAAACGTACGCAATGATAGACTAAATTTGTGATGCATACGGCTTAGGTGTTTGAAGGGTTGAAGGTGGTGTTGGATTCTTGCAGCCTGAGATAATCGAACCCCATACTAAGGAAGAGATTCTGCACACAATTGTGGAAAATGAACCCGTAAGGGTTGCTATTAAGGACACCTAGAGGGTGGAGGAACCTTACCTTTACAAAATTCATTAAAATTTTAGGAGAGAAAGGGTGGCACAATACATAAATACTCATGTTATGGTAAAAATTTCTCATGTGAATTGGTTTTTTGTGTATAGCCTTCAAGGTAGTGGATGAAAAGAGTGAGTGAAAGGGAATTGTCGAGGGAAATAACACAATACTAGATGAGCATGTACCTTATCTTTACTAAATATTGAATCCTTTTCCATGTTACTTTTGCAGAAGTGAAATATTTTTTAAAGAGGAGTATTTGTTGAGTAAGAAGCAAATACTTGTGAGAATTTAAGAACAAAGTAAAAGAATTCATAAAGAGAAGATGACTTCTAGTAGGATGAGCACTAGAATTGTGACATCAAAAATTTCTATGAGAATGGTTTCAAGAGGGCATGTGACGGCCCAATCACCGATGATCACTCTAGTTTACTTAGATGGAGCTATGAAGTTTCTGAAATAGCGTGGTGTAGAAGATGCGGCTAACCATTTGCATTGATGTGACATTATGTGGTGCACAAAAGGGGTGACTGTACGATAGAAAATCAACACGTGACCTTCTTCGCACCCGACCTATCGAGGTCATGCCGAGACAACCGGTGTGGAATTGGAATGGAAGTGAAAGTGATGGCGGCGATCAAGCTAATGGGGCAACCTTATGTCTTCGATACACAATACTGGAATCTGCGAATGTAAGGCTAATAATGTTCTCCTAACCTGAAAGGGTGTGATGGTACGGTCCGATAAGATAGCTACTCGGAGACTCCAATCAATGTCTAGTTCTTCTAAGATTCTATTGGCTGGTTGCGGAACACGTGGAAAGTATCTTGTAGGTGCCTCATATGGGTTTCCAGACAAGGTCATGGAAATGGAGACAAGAGGTGTAGTGGAGTTGCAGAGACTATGGGTGATTTTCTAGTCTTGTCCAGAAAGTCTTAGCCTGATCGGCTGCTATGTTTAATGATGAAAGCTATGTAATAATATCAGGTGGAAGCGGTGAAGATATGAATACCAATGTGCGTAAACTAGTGTCAATATCTAATTGACTAGCAGGCCCGTTGGGTTGTGGGACCTGTGGGTCACAACCAAAGACTCGTTGAGGTTGAGGCCCTTATATGGTCATGCATGCAATCAAATCCTATTTCGAGGAGCAGTCCAAAATTCGTAGGCTTGATTAGCAGTTGTGTTCAATGTCTCTGTCTTATTTTCAGAATGTGGTCATACCAATAAGATTTTTCTATCCGAAAGGACTCGAAAAAGATACAATCACTCCCAAATTAATAAAATAATGTTTAAGCGTGTTCATATTGTATGTTACTTTCTCGCCTATATTTTAAAGTTCCATGTAAACTTGTGACTTTGGTTTTTCAAGCTAACATAAAATAATAAAATTTCTCCTCAATACAATTCAATGAATTTGGCCATGTAAACTCACCGCTGCGTTTTTTTCCGGCTAATACAAATTAATGATTTGCAACTGTAAACAAAAGATTACATTTTATTTATTTTGCAAACAAAATTGATAGAGACGATTAAAAGGCTTAGCGAAAAAACAATTAAGAAATTTTGTCTGCTTCATTTCGCACAGCATCCACATACACACTGTTATATAATCTTCACATTTTCATTTTCAACGTCCCCCAAAAAGATGCATGACCATAAATATAAACCTTTGATGCGATATAACTGGGTTAGTGGGGAGAGCATGTTGGACTGTTGCCATCACAGTTTCTGTGGGAAGAATCTGCAGTTGCAGGGGCTGGATTGAGGCGATGACAATGTGTGCAGGAATCGGAGTTGTGCATAGTTGCATCGATGAAATTGGTGTTGTGGGAGTTAAGGGTAGGCCGAGCCGTGGAGGCAAGTGTGATCAACACTAGTAACATATAAAATACCAACCTTAGTCTGCTCTGATCTGCTGTCCTCTGCAACCATAAGAATAGCATTATAGTAATAGAAATACACGCGAAGGTGATGAGGTAGTTGGTAGCAATGCAATTGAAGGTGTTGCAGGCGTCATCGAGGGCGTAGCTACTGTAAGCAGTGGGACAGAACTTGTTGAAAAGCTGCGAATAAGAAGAGGATTTGCAGGTGTTGGGAGTGGCGAAGGGTCCGCTGCTCTTGCAACCCACGCCGCTCTCTACTTGGAATTCCACGCATCCAGTGCAGGCGTTGTTGTCATCGAAAGTGCAGAGGATGCGGGAACACCCCGCGGGAGAGTCCAGCATCACGCTTTCGCCCTCCAATATCTGAAACACCGTCGTGGAAAGCGGTCGCGTGCCTGCGCCCGCCACGCTTAGTGTCAACGATGACGCCTCTGCCCCTGCCATTGCCATACATGAAGAAGCATGCTCATTACATTTCTTAACATACAAATTTCACATTGAACGAAGCAATTGCTTATACTAGTTATAAATAATGGACGCGGGAGTGGAACTTACCGTTGACGAGGAAGAAGAGCTCGAGAAGGAAAAGGAAAAGGAAATGGCAAGGCAAAAGCGAGGCTCCTATTTTGCAGGTTGCCATTACAGAGAAGCGTGCGCTCGAGAAGGAAAAGGAAAAGGAAATGGCAAGGCAAAAGCGAGGCTCCTATTTTGCCAAGGTGGACTATTGCGGAATTACTTTACACGGTTGTCTGCAGGTGCCAAGGTGGGCCCCACAATAAACGATTTTCTGCAAATGCACCGTCTTTTCACGTGTTGCCATTACAAGACAACCGTAGCAAGATTTATATAACCGTGCACCTGGTAATTCCGCAAGAGTGTTGCCACTCTGATTGTGCCACGTGCCCGCTAGGCGTTTGAAAAGAAATTCCTGCAATTCCTTTCAAGGCGTTTGAAAAGGAATTATGAATTATTCTTGCAAGGCGTTTGAAAAGAAATTGCAGGAAAGGAATTGCACACCCTTTTGAAAAGGAATTGTAGGTGCCACCGTGGGCCGCACCTTTTGGGTAAACAATTTTCTACAAATGCGTGGCCCTTCAAGTGGAACCGAGTGACGTCCGACCAATCGAAATAACTTCCCTAAATCCCTTTCATCCATTTCACAACTTGGTGGCATACAGTGCTCAGAATACTAGTATGATAATGCACATAAAAATGAAGTCCTTTACCAACTTGAGTATTGACCATAGCAATTTTAATTTGTAAATCCGCTATGGTTTTTGTATTTAGTTTTTTCTCAAATGATCTTGTTTTATCAAGCGTTGATGATTTAAATTATGTCTCCACCTTGCAACTAAACACAATGAAGCCAGTCCTTTGCAATCACGTGGCACAATCAAAGTGGCAACACTCTTGCGGAATATAAATCTTGCATAGTAAAAATGAAGTCCTTTACCGACTTGAGTATTGACCATACTAATTACCGGGTGCACATACTAATAATGCACATAAAAATGAAGTCCTTTACCGAATTGAATATTGACCATAACAATTTTAATTTGTTAACAATTTTAATTTGTTTTAGTTTTTTCTCAAATGATCTTGTTTTATTAAGTGTTGATGATTTAAATTGCGTCTCCGGCTTGCAGCTAAACATAATGAAGTCAATCCTTTGTCTAAAATTTTAAGGACGTTGTCACAGTAGCATGCTATGCTAATCTTAAAAACTTTGTTGAATTCTTTGGTTGTGTTTGGGTATGAATATCTCAGTGATATAATGATTTTTATAATTGCACTTTCTAATTACATCAATAGGCATGTTCTCAACCAGAAGAAGGGTTCCACATTTAATGCCAAAGCAGAAAATAAAGGTTAGAGAAGAAGGGGTAGGGTTGTTGTTGAGTAAGTGGTTTTTGGTGATCAAACACAAAAGACGAGGAGACCGCAAACGTGAGTGAGACCGTGGGCATGTGTCTACTAGATCCATAGAAAACATGCTAGGGGCATGTGGTAGTACATGAATTAGAGTGGCGGATGATCAACGATTGTAGGAGATGGGGAGTGCATGACAACCAATATCTAATCAGACAAGATACTACATGTTTGGATGAAAATTGGCCTCTACCCAAAAGGGAATATTTGCAAGAATGTACTAAGAGGTTGAATAATATAATAGGAGGACAAACCTGGATTTTGAAGGAGATTATGATTGGACATGATTTAACACATACAAGGTATGGTGAAAAGGAGACAAACACACAAAGGGAAGGACTAATGATGTACAAGGGTTGAAATATAGAGGGTAGGGTGCAAAGGAGACGAGCACAAAGAGGTAAGGACAATAACTATTTGCAAGGGTTGGTAGTTCGTATAAGTCAGTGATAATTTGTAATGTTTTGGTATGCATATGTGCGCAAAATGTCTATAATCATGGGGAAGATATTAATGTAATGATTGGTATTTTTTCATGTCTAGATTAATGGTCAATGATTAGTATTTGAGACTTTTAAGTCCATATCTAGTACTTTAACCCCACATTTCTCTCACTTATGAGGTCCTAGTGACAACCCTATTGTGCTTTGGGTGAGACCTTCAGGTGCAAACCTGATTGAAAATACCAACACATGAGGATCATCAAATTTGATGTTAAACGTAAAGCCCTCACATGAGCTATGTTGGGCCAAATTTTGGTTATGTTGTTAGGACCACATTAATTTGGTTACAGGGGGTGTCGTGAATGTTAACCATGGTGTGGCTAAAAGGACCAGTCACATTTGTTAGTTTGTGATGAAAATTTTGAGTGGAAACATACGCAATGATAGACTAAATTTGTGATGCACAAGGCTTAGGTGATGGAAGGGTTGAAGGTGGTGTTGGATTCTTGCAGCCTGAAATAATCGAACCCCATACTAATGAAGTGTTTTTGCACACAATTGTGGAAAATGAACCCGTAAGGGTTGATATTAAGGACACCTAGAGGGTGGAAGAACCTTATCTTTACAAAATTAGTTAAAAATTTTGGAGAGAAAGGGTGGCACAATACATTATTACTTGTGTTATGGTAAAAACTTCTCATGTGGATTAGTTTTTTGTGTAGAGCCTTTAAGGTAGTGGATGAAAAGAGCGAGTGAAAGGGAATTGTCAAGGGAAAGAACACAATACTAAATGAGCATGTACCTTATCTTGACTGAATATTGAATCCTTTTCCGTGTTACTTTTGCAGAAGTGAAATATTTGTTGAAGAGGAGTATTTGCAGAGTAATAAGAAAATACTTGTGAGAAGTTAAGAACAAAGCAAAGGAATTCATGAAGAGAAGATGACTTCTAGTAGGATGAGTACTAGAATTGTGACATCAACAATTTCTATGAGAATGGTTTCAAGAGGGCATGTGACAGCCCAATCACTGGTGATTACCCTAGTTTACTTAGATGCAGCTAAGAAGTTACTGAAATACCATGGTGTAGAAGATGCGGCTGACCATGTGCATTGATGTGAAATTATGTGGTGCACAAAAGAGGTGACTTATTTTGAGGTGAAATCACGTTAACTCGTGACGAATTTATTTGGAAGGGTGTATAATTGGTACAAGAAGATGACCAAAATTAGGTTGAAGATGATTATGACATGCATACAACTACATCCTTGAAGGATTTCTGCATTCCAAAGCTTGAGGAGGAAAGAATTTATGTGTTAAAGGAGATACATCATGAGATAATTGAGACTGTGTGGTCCTACGACACATGGATCAAAACCTTGCTCTCTAAAATTTCTTATGATATTCACCCACTCTAGCATTCTCAATGGTTTTTAGGTGGATTAATGTCACTTTCTGGTAATAGTTGACTACACAAAAATTTAAGAACTCTCGTGAGGCCTTAGAAGCAGCTTTGAGGATAGAAGTTACAAGTATTTTAAACACTCGTGTAAGCCCATTTTTGGAGGTGCATATCTCTACAATGGCCAATCGGTTGAAGAATATTACAGCCATTGGAAGCCAAACGATGTTGTAACATGAGAAGTATCACATAGATTGCAATGCATCAGGTCATACTTGAGATGAGTGTATAACGAAGAATGATACATGTCACAAAATTGGTATGTGAGGAAGAACATGAAAATGAAGATTTTCTAGTAGTTCAAAATGAAAATCAAGTTAAAGTAATGTGGTATGAGGTTTGTGAGGATGTGACACATGACACTGGAAACTAAAACCTCATTGCATAAATGTGGCAAGATTGTAGCCAAGATTCATGACAAGGAGGATATCCATTATATTCACTACAAAACTAGGGATATGAGGGATGGTTCAGAGAATGAAACGATGGATGCAATCAAGGTACATGTTTTAAATGCAAATACCTTACCACCACTAGCGGTAGTGTTTTGAATTCCCTATTTTTGTACACTATAGAGGAGGCCAAAAGCTAGAGGAATGTCTAGATTTGTTGAAGAAAAGTGAAAGTGAAAACTGGTGCAATAAGGGAAGTGCTAGAGGTTGAAGAAATTTGCACTGTAGGATGTTAGAGAGAAGTCCAAGGTGTATATCACCACATAGAGAGGTGTAAACATGCAAACCAAATAAATCCAACATTGCAAGTAGATGTAACTATAAGAATATGTTGACTAAGGTGCAGGATATCATAGAAACCTATAAGGGGATATTGAATCTATTGGAGAGATGGATGCAAATATGGGAGAACAAAAGTGATAAACTATGACCTCGAGATAAATCATGGAGCTAACATATTTTTTTACGATGATCAAGCAGGAGGGGGTATTACTGTTATTAAATACTTAGCTTCAAAATACTTTGTTGGTTGACCAAGATGATGGGATTAGGAGTTGAGAATACGTGTGCATTGCTAATAAAAAAATATAACAAAAAATTATTTATTGAGGAGCATATCAACAAGATGGATATGAGAAATACCCTTATTGACACTGGCATAATAGTCAATATTCTGACAAAGAATGGATGGAGAAGATTGGGGAGTCCTGCACTAGGGCCAACCTCAAGTTTTCTCTCTCATTATGGACAACAAGAAGAAAGCAAGGTCGATCATACTTTTTCAAGGAGAAGAGCAAGAGATCATTGGAGTAAAGTTCAATGCATATTTTGAGGTCATTGATATTTTAGAGACCAATAATTACCCTACTTTGCTTCAATGTCTATGGTGTTACACATTTATGTGATTTACAAAGAGAGTGACAAGTTTTGAGAAATAAGGAAAAAGGGTGGTGATCCCTTTGGATGATTTTATAGGACCCCCTTATGTGGAAAACATTGATATGGAAAAAGAGATTAATAATATCTACAAGGTCAAGGTGTAGGATCAAGAGTATTTGAACCCATAAGAAAATGATAAGATGGATTGACATAGTGGGTAGTCAATTTCAGACACTACTAGTGTTGAATGAGTGAGATGGGTGCTCAAAGAATATGAGGTGACATGAAGGAAATGTGTTAGGAGAGGGTGTTGGGAGAAGTTAGTAATAGTGAAGAGCAGGGTCATCTATAGAATGGTGAACAAGAGATAATTTGTAATGATGTGGGTCCCCAAAAAGGCATCTTAGGAAAAATATACAATGATGACCGATAAAGGCCGCCTTAAGAAATTACCAAACTTTGACAGATTTATCTGCATCAAAACCTATGTAGTGGACCTTTAAGTGTGTCTATTCAAAGAAGAGTATAAGGTTTTTATGCTGACACAATGATGAAGACATTGTTTTGATATGGTGGGCAACACATGGACCAATACTACTTAATTGGACCAAGATTAAGGAAGTGTCACATATCGGGTTCGAGAGAAGTAATGAGAAGAGAAACCTAGTGGATTTTGTAGGAGATGTTTTCCTACATGAGCATCCTTAAGTGTGAATGGGTGTGGAACTTAAGTGATTTATTTTTATCAATTTGGAACTGGGTTCATACACTTTACGACACACTCAAGATGTAGGAGAAGGTATGGTATTTGTGGAGTGAGACATGATTAAAACGTGTGGATTGGGAAGCTATCAAGGAAGAACTTGTGAACTCCTTTACATTTGAAACATAGGACGAGATCCTGGCCACACCATTGAAAAGTATTAATGACACAATTTTTCAAAAAGATGTTGTATGAGAAGATAGGATTTGATGGATTTACAATGATGAGGATTACTCCATGGAAATTGTTTTTGCACAAGATGGAGGAAAATATGTAGTGTGGAGAGACCCAACACCAGATCTCAAAAGTGTCTATTGATGAGGAGAAATAAAATAATTCATCAAGGTAGTGCACAAAAAGGTAATGGATGGGAAATGAATGATAGAAGCAACACAAAAATGGCTATAAAAATACTAAAACCATCCCCTATGAATGAGAGAGGTGATTATTGGAGAGATGTAGAATTCACAAGACTTACAGAGCTGGTTAAGGAGTTCAAAGAATTGTTCCTCAAGATCTATCAAGAGATGAAAGTATTACATCTAAGTGTAATAAATATGCACATCAAGTTGTGTGAGGGTGTGAAATTGGTGAAGAAAAGGCGATACCATATGAATGTGAATTTGCAGATGAAGGTGAAAAAGGATAATGTTGGATGCAAACATCATATTTTTGGTTGAAGAATTGGATTGGATTAGCCCAATGATAATAAACATAAATAAGGATGGACACTTAAGGGTTTGTATGTATTATTGAGTTTTAAATGGTTCTTGCGTTCAATATCCTTTTCTAATTCCGTTTATATAAGTGTTAGGAGTGACATGATATGATTCATACACTTTCAAATAAGGTTTATCCATGTATTATTAGGTAAATCAGCTGACTGAGGGTGAACCAAAGGGATTTTAGGCTAGTCATGCAACTAAAAGATATAAGCGGGGAAATAATGCAAGATAAAGTGGGTCAACATCTATGGTTGAGTAGAGAGGAGGTGAAGTGATTCATACACTTTCCAGAGGAGTAAAGGGATTAGACACAACATACATTGTTGAAGAATAAAATAATGCAATAACAAAGGTTGGGGAAGAAAGAGAAAGTAGTTTTGTTGAGACTTATGGTGGAAAGAAGCTCCAGTTATGACACTGCAGATGAAGGTGAATAAAATATCTAAAGTAGAGGCCTCCATCCCACTCCCCTATTCATGAATGTTATATCTTACAAGAGTGCTAGATGAGGAATATTGTGAGAGAAATATTGCTAGATGTAAGAATACAAATTACAATCATAGGGGCTCAAGATATGAGTCGAATCTATCAAATGAATACATGGTGCATAAACACTAGAAGGTTGTAGGCATAAAAAATTTACATCCCCCAAGCTCAAACATGCTCATAACCAAAGACGAAACATTTACGGCGCCTCATTATGTCACCCCTTTTTAATTAATATATTTACGACCCATCATATCTCCAAAATCTAAAATGATTATTTGAATTAATGATTATTTTTAATAAATAAATTACCTATTATCTCCTCACACCTCACCCTCACACCTCATTGAGTTAACCATGACACCTCACTTACTACTTAACCGCTTCTAAAACCACTTCCCAAAAAGCACTAACCTATTTCCTAAACTAACTAGCCACCTAATTAACTAAACCTTCTAAAAGGATAAACCCCCATAACCAAAATAAGTTAGTTCATGCTTTTTTAATCAGTATTCACATTAACTATTTAGAAATCTGCAATACCAATTTCAAAACAGAAGGAAATCATTTGATTTTTTAAGCAAACTAGATTTCCCCAAAATCACCAGCAATTTTCTTGATCACTAGCGATTTCTAAATATGGGTTTTCATACCTCATTTGGGGACGGATTCTCAAGCTTTACAGGTGTACTTTGTCTCAATCCAAGCTCATCAAGCATCTAGGCACTACACATCAGCATTATCTAACGTCACGCTTCTCAATGAACATCAAATTCATCATCAGATTGCTTGTTTTCATCCTCCAACCACCTTCTTTCATTCTTTTGTCCACCAATTCATTCCGCAAGGTAAATCACTCGTTTTAATTTATTTTAGGTATACCTTTTCTTAAACATCATCTACATGTCAAATAGCACTCTGTTTTATCAAACTTATGTCTTAATCCATTAATTTAATATTTGTTTGCAAAAGTTTTAAATTTCAGGGTAATTGCTAGTGATTACCCTGATCGTTAGCAATTTCCCTTAATTGCTAGTGATTCCTGTATTTTTATGCTTTTTCAATATTTCTGGCTAGAATCTAATCAAAATATTTAGTTTTTCTTATTATCTATTGATTTTTTGTCTAACATGATGTCTTCAAATAGCATTAGGAGGCTCTAACTTTCCCACAGCTGATTCCTTTCTTATTGTCCACCATCCACTATACTGGGAGCAATACAACTTTCTCCACGATCTTGAACTCTTTGTGATCTAAGCAGATCCATTTGATCACTTGGAGGATATTTGTTTGCAACATAGAATATATGGGAAGCCAATGATGCTTTTTGGGATGCGTATGATGAATCACTAAGACTCTAGGAGGATCTCGTTCAGTACGAATGCCAATACGAGACTGACCTTGAACACTTGGAAGAAGACTATTGTACTGCCTCATAATTTGATTCAAACATCCACATCAACATCTCCAACACTGATTTAACATTCACTCACCTATACAACACTCAGGAGGAAGATTCAAACTTCTTTGCTGAAGATTATATCTTTGTTCCCGATTCTGACCTAACTAAGGAAGAAGAGGAGACTGTTGATTCTATAGTCTCTAACATATATGAGAATCTGTATACAGATCAGGAATTTGATTTATGGATGCAAACCATTATATGTGTTAATCATATATGTATCTAGCTAAATAAGTGATAATCATATTCTTGTTGTATCACTTTGCAAGAATGATCAGAAATACTAATAGAAGCTCGAGTGTTTTCCTAAACCATAACATTTTTTTGATTTGATTTGTAGCTTTGTCTACAGGAATTGTTACAGGTAAAGAAGCTTTTTGATCCATTGTTTTAAAACAGTGCATAAACAAAACATAATCAATATCCGCGGGTATCCTAGAAACCCCACCATACTGAGGTCAAGCTCAGTTATTACCCCTTGAAATCCATGAATACAATGAGATGCCCAGTGGGAGATGAATTCCTATTTTATTTCATCATTTTGATTTTTGTTTTTCACTGAATGCTAATCCCTGGAGATTAGCTTAATTACCTGTGATTCCCCTGAATTGCTAGCGATTCCCCTATGTTATTTTTCTTAACATTTTATTAACAATTTGTAGTATTTTTCTGTCTGTTTCCTTCTTATTTTAATCAGCTTACAAGATCTATCTCTCTGGAAATAATTCCTTCTAGATTTTCTAAGAAAAAAAATTAATTGCCAAAAGAATAATTTTTTTGAAAAAACAGGAAACAAGGAGTGCTTTCGCGGTAAGTTTTAAATTTCTATTTTTAATTCTTGTTTGTTTGTTTTCATCAAAATCAACACATCATTTTGTGACAATGGAACAATCACATCCTTCTTGTTTCACATAGTCTAATTAAGAGGAAAATTTGTTGCATTCACTTATTTTTCCCTCACACACAACCAAATCACTTTAATCCCAAAAACACATTCAAAACAAATCCCACCCAAGTGAAATTGATTGGGATTTCATCACCCAATAGGGAAGCCAACTCAATGTTCTGGCTGAGTACAAACACCTATTTGTCAGTATATTTTAGCTCAACACCTGACTCCCTTATCGCAGCGGGACCGTGAAGTAAGGGGGTAGGCCCCAATATACACACATGTACCGACAATAGTACAGAGTTGTGCCTCACATATCTTCGGGTATATCAAGGAATCTGTCTTTAAACACACTTGAAACGATCTTTATATGGCCATTTCTTAGTGTAGACACCTATAATTTAGCCTAAGCAATTTAAATACTTAAATTTCTCTTATTATATCCTTTCCCACAAATTGATGGCATATCGTCAATAAATGCTCATTTAATATTCTCTAATCACCATTAATTAGTTACATTACATTAATTGATTAACTTTTCTATCCACCAAATACACCAATTAACGACCTTCCGTTAATTAATCCCCCTTTCTATTTAGACTAATTAATTAGTAATAATTAATTAGCTTCCTCTTACATTAAATCAATAAATCATCACTTATTTGATTAAATCCATCTCATAGTCTAAATCATGCTAATTATTCCTCTAAAAATCTTCTATAAGCTTGCACACCTATTAATTAATTATGTTGGTTAATTAATAAAGCCCCTCAAAGTCCATGGGTCACTAAAGACAAACTAAACTCTCCTAAGGTTTACTCAACCCTTTCTAAACCTCCCTTATCCACAACTAACCCAACCTCTCCATTTATTCCACATGAAGAGGGATGTAGAGATTCTTCTATCCATTCGGCTATATAAGGAGCCCTCCTCCTACCTTTCTATTTACACCTACACTCCTAAATAAGCATATAACATACACTAGAAGAACTAACGTTCTCCATTTCTTGCATTCATCCACCCAAGTTTTGAAGTCATATGAAGATATGTCAAGTGGTCCTGTAGCCATGATTTGACAAGATTGCATTCTTGAAAACCTTGGGATTTCGAGCATACAATCAACTCTTTGATTGCTAGAGATATATATAGGCTCAATCTCATCTCATTTTAGCATTCAATAAGATATAGAAGTTAATTTGTTTAGCATATTAGCTTGAAATGTTCATTTCATGTTCTAATGTAGAGATGTTGATAGGTTAGGTTGACTGTGAAGTTTATTTATATTAGATGGGGGAGGCATCTCAAAGATGGTTTTGATTTTGGTGGGGTCAAATTAAATAACCCTGATATAAATGATGAAGCCAAGGAGTTTACCAGTTAGCCATCCAAACACACAATTGATGTGATTGAAACGAAGGAATAATTGGATGAGACGCACGACGAGGACTTTAAGGAAACAATATGGTCCCATAGACGCTTGGATTTACCCAAGAGGTGGTCGACATATTCAGCTATGGTTTTATGGATGAGGTTATGGAAGATATAGGTCATGACATGTTGATAGGTGGCTCCTACATTTTTCAAACCGAAGGGCGTGATGTAGTAGCAAAAGGTCTCCCTAGGAGGTGATGAACGATGCCTTACGTTGGTCTTCTAGTGTGATGATAATATAACTATAGCAAGAAAAACCATCCATAAGAGAGAGCATTTTATGGCCAGCCTTTAAGTTTACGTTGATCAATTTTAGGAAGCGGAAATTCATATTTAGGGTAAGTGAGATTTGAATCTCTAAATTTGGTAGAGATGCGATATTTTTGGAGGCTTTAGTGATAGGTAAAATGTTGGAAACCTATTATGATTAATCTGTGGGTTGGATGAAGTTAGAGGAAAGAATGCATTATAATTCCTCTTTGACAAGGAGAGTAGTGCAAGGATGTATGCGGAACAACTTTTACTTAACTGGCTTAGCGTCAGGGATGTTGAAAATCTTGTGGATGACAAATTTGGGATCGAGGCCTGACATGTCAGCATGTGACCATGCAAATACCTGGTTATTCTTGGATAGGAAAGAGGTGAAGGCCCCAAGTTCTTGTAGATGAAGATATTGGCCAAGTTTGAGGATGCAAGGATCTTGCGGAGTTCCTATGTTGATGTTGATTGTGGATTCATTGAGAAGAGTGGATATGTCAGGAGGTAAGCACTTACGAATATGAGAATATTTTTCCCCCATGTAGGAAATAATGAATTCATCATCACTGCATTGAAGAATTTAAATGATAAGGGAATCCTCCTCTATAATCTCAAGGTATTTAAGAGGAAAGGACCAATTTCCACACTTGGTCTGATAAGTGACATGTCCCAGAGTGATCGTAGAGATTAAAACAAGTTAGAAGAAAGGGACAAGGTGTCATCTATGTCCATGGAATCATTGGGTGGATAAGGAGTGGATGGAAAATTGATATGCATGGGATATATGGAAGACAGATGCACGAGGGAGTCAATGATTTATTCTTTAAAATACATCCTAAACTTCTCGTGAGGCTTCTGGGATTGGTCAGTGACAAGATCATGCATGATTTTTTCATAATGTCCAAGACCGAATCCCTTCCATGTGCAACGGTGGAGGTCGGTATACATGAAGGATTTGTTATAAAGGAAGTCGAAGCCATCGGTGTATGGTTTGGTATGGGGTCAAATGTTGATGTGAGAAAAGGTTCGATTGATGCCACCATAGATAAGATTAGTTTTGAAATGACGTGGACAGAAGGAAATGATATCCCCGACATAAGGTTGATACAAGGGATCCTTATCGGGTATACTAAGTTGATTGAGTGTGAGAAGATAATTGAGAGCGAGGAGTTGATACTCCTCTGGAGAGAGACGTTATATCACATTATCAAGGGATTCGTCATCGGGTAATTTGTATGTAGGTATAGAAGAACTAGTGGATTCTTTGAAGGATGATTATTTCTTAAGGATGAGCACGTCAATTGATCAATACATTATATGACATGTCTTGACTGAAGGAAGGTCGGTGGGGAGAGTATGAATCTTCCCCTCATGTTCATATTTAATAAAATGATGGAGAGTGGATAGGGTAAAATGCATGTCACGAATCCATGATCATCCAAGAAAGATATTATATTGAAACTCCCCCTCAACAATGTAGAAGGTTTCATGGAGGATTTTTTTACCCATGTGGATGAGAAGGATTTTTGTACCCAAAGTGGCATGTAAACGTCATTGAAGGCATGAAGGACCATGAGTGATTGGGATATAATAGTGTCGGGGAGCTTAAGTTATCTGAAAGTGTGGGATGAGATGATATTGATACTAGCGTAATTTTCGATCATAGTGTAGTGGATAAATATGTCATTGATGCAGATGGTGATAAACAAGAGGAAGGTCATGATCTTCAGGTAAGATGTCTAGAATTTTAGAACCATCAAAGGAGATGGCGGAAAACATTTAAGCGCTCTAACAAGGTCCATGAACAGTTGGGATTCATTGGATGAGACAAGGATACACTACAAGGCTTTAATGAGAGCCTATTGATGATCAGAAGAGCTCTAGATGAGCTCATAGAGTAACATATTTATAGGATCCTGATGTAACTACTTTACGATGCTTTGTTCAATGGTGGCAGATTTTTGGGTTCGTGGTGTGGCTAGGATGGAAACCTTATCCTTAGATGAAGAGGGGGATGGAGTGGGCTCATCGGAAGGAGCAACAATGATAACCTTTGGTTTAGATTGGGTAGATGGTTGGGGATCCTGAGGGAGAGAATGTGTGGTGATACAAAGGAAATCTATATAAATAGGAGGACCATCCTTAGGAGAGGTAAAATTTAGTGGTGGGATGGAGATGAAAGACATGATAAGGAAGTAGATTTAGAGGTTTTACATGTTATAGAATTAATTGGAGGATTGGAATTAGATGTGGATGAGTGGTCTTCTCTGATGAGAATATCATCTTCTTTGATGAAATTGTTGATGAGGGTTTTGAGGGCCCTACAATGCTATGTGTAATGTCTATGGAAACAATGGTCAACACATATGGAATTGGAATTAAACCATGTGGGTTTTGGTCCACATGCATAAAATGGATTAATAGGGGGAAGGGTGATCATGGATTACTGGATGAGATGTTGAAGGAATTTAGAATAGGATTCAATGGGGATTTGTGAAGATGAATTCCTATGGGATTTGGGTGGATTTAGTTTAAGGGAGATGAGTAAGGAAATATAGGTGTCTTTATTTTGTGGGGTTTTTGATGGGGAATTAGGATTTAGATTCAGACTTAGATTGTTTTGATTCAGACTTAGGAGGAGGGATGGATGATTTTGATTCATACTAAATAGATGATTTAGATGTAAATTTAGGAGAGGGATAGAAGGTTTGGATTGAGATTTGGAAATAACGGGGGATTTGGATAAAGGGCTTAGCCCCAAGATAGATGGGTGGGGTCCTAAGATGGAAAATGAGGTATTAGGTTATTTAATTTGAGGGGGCTTCTAAGGGGGAAACTCTAACTTCTTATGTTGATGGGTGAGGGATTTATGAATATGGACACCAAGGCTATTATTTTTTTACGAGGTTTAACCCTTTGTGGGGATTACGATGATTTCAAACAAGGGATCCTTGGGGGTGGAACTAGGTGATGTGGATGTCGGTTTTGTTGAAGGTGTGGGGATTGAAATGGGAGTGGTTTTTGGGCGATACACTTGATGAGATAAGAAGGAGTTACAGATTGTGTGGGTTTTGAAGGTGTTAGTATACAAGTGGTGGTAGTTGTGGAAAATGGAGATTGGGTTGTGACATCCTTTGTGATCGCATCAAGTGAGGGTGTCTGCTTAGTATATGTTTGAAGAGTTGATGTGGACATGGGAGTAGACATTGATGTAGATGTGGATACAAGTGGAGGCATGGGTGTAGAAGGAGTTATAGGCATGAGTTTAGAAATGGATGTCACGACATATGTGGGGAGGGGTATGGATGTAACAGATGCAAGTGTGGATGTAGTGGACTTAGTGGATGTAGATGTAAGGGATGTGGGAATAGTAGATGTAGATGTAGTGGACGAAGGGATGATATATGTAGACATGGGGGCGGATGCCAATATAGTTACAGATGTGGAGATAGATTTTAAAGCAATATGTGTGGGTGTGGTAGCTTAAGGGATTATAGGAGTGGGTGATGGCCCTAAATCCTAACTTAAGGTATTGATTTTATGAGCATTAGGTTCTTGAGATGTAGACAAGCCAGCTTGTTTATTCAGAAAATGGTTAGGGAAGGGTTGCTTGAAGACACCTAATGGTTGTTTAGGAGGAGATGTTAGGATTAAAAAAGTGAATGTCCCCATGATTTATAAGGCATTGAATGAGATCTTTGAAGGTGTGGAATTTCTTAGTATCATTACCAAATACTTTTTTGTATTTGTAATAGTGGTCTTCATGGTAACGCATGGGTTTAGGATGCGTGTCATCAACAGGGTGGATAAGAGGGAGTTGGGTGAGATGAGAAGCCATGAGTTTATCAAATATCAAACTATATGATTATCCAAGGGGAGTATAGTTGGGAGTGGGTCAAAGAGCCATTTATGGGGGATTAGTATGGGAGGTGGATGCAGAAGAATATTTAACAATGATGACATTGGCCATGTTTTTAGATTTTTCATTATGGGTAGAAGATTTGGTGAATTAGTTTTTTAGCTTGTTGCATCAAAGTTTTACATGGAATTCCTCTAGGGCATGAAGTTCCACTTCATGATCCATGGTGAAGGAATATTCAAAAAATTAAAAATATTGGATTTCAAGAGTTGATGAGATATGCTTCGTACAAGATCGAGAGAATAATTTAACAATATCAGTTTGGAAACGAGAAAAGGATAGTTGATTGATGATGTCATGTAATCTAGCAAAAAAATATTTGATTGATTTTTCATCAAATTATTTAATGTCATAGATTACGGAGATGGTAATTTTATGTGCATATTAATAGATAATTTTTCTAAGAAAATTTGCATGGGTTGGGTGAAAGAGAAGAGAGAATGCCGAGGAATGTCATTGTACCAGTCCAACATGGGTCTGACCAATGACATGGCTAAAGTATGGAGCATGAGGTCTTGATCATTGGTAATGAGATATCATGGGTGCCTAAATGCACAAAAATGTTGTTGAGGGTCCTCCTTATTGTTGAATTTAGAAAACTTAGGTAATTCCTAGTGCGTAAAATAATGTTTGACAGGAACCAATGGATGGATGGGCTCATTAAAAATTATTTTGTAAGTGAATGAGCTTTTAGTACCCAAAGTAGTGGTTTCTAAGTTGGCTAACCTCCTTAACAAGGCTTGCATGGGGTCATTAGAGGTATGTGGATGAGAGGTTGATGGATGAGGTTGTGAATTGTAAGAAGTGGATGGATTGTGTTGCAGATAGGATTGATAGTGTTGAGGATAAGTATGAGTTTGTGGGGGTGGTTGATAAGGAGAGAGATAATTGAGGGGTTGTGATTGAATGGGTTGCGAGATAGGTTGTTGAGGAGGGATATAGTATGTGGGTGAGATTGAGGAGGTTGATTCTAAATGATATGAGGATTGGGTTGGGTATGTGTAGGATGAGTTGGTTGGGATGTTTGTTTATTAGGAAACATATCTTGGAAGGTTCTTCGGAGTGAGATTTGATTGGTTTGATTTGAATATGAAGGATGGGGTAGGGAAGTAATAACATTGGTGTGGACTTGTGATGTATAGATGAACACTAAGTTTTGAATGGGTTGTTTGAGTAGAGGAAGGAGTAAGTTGGATTTCATAATATTTTAAATGGGGGCATTGATGACAACATTAGATGATGATGGGATGGAGAAATAAGATGTAGGAATAGTGTTAATGTTGGGTGTATTGGGTGGGATAAGAACCAAAAATTGAATGGATTGATGATTTTGAGGGACCGTGGTGGAAAATTTGTGGGATCCATGTTCATGTTGGGCTATGGAAAGCTCACTCATGGCTCTCAGGAAGAGTAAAACAAGTTGAAAAGGGAGGACTTGGGTGGATTTGTGTTGAGAGTGATAAGCATATAATTGTTGAAGGGGATGTGCATCGATGGTAAGGTTGGTGGATCTATGGAGAAGGTAGTCATGAAGAGCGATGAGATTAACATCCAGAAATTCCTAAGAATCCAAGCATCCACAAGGGATAATAGGGGGTCCAAAGGTCTCTAAGGAGTTGGGAGACGGTGACGTATCTAGTTTATAAGGAATAGTATGGTGTTAGATGAAGGGATTATATTCAACATGGGAATAGGTCTGGACGAAAAGGGGCTCAATAGAATGGATGATTGAAATGATAGGTTGAGAAACTATAGAGGAAGTAATCAAAGGAGTGGAAGAAATAATGGTGTGAGTGGTGCTTGTTGGGATGGATCATGGGAGACGAGAATTTTAGATGAGATAGCTTGTTCAATTTTTCCATATTGAGATTGAGAAAGCATGGGCATGAAACAAACAAATAAGAACTGATGCTAGTTATTACTATGACAAGAAACTTCACACAAAAAAGTATTAATTATCTTGATTATTAGAAATGTGTGAAGAAGAAAAATAAAGTCTTAAAGGGAACCTAGGAAATGGCTGATCTAAGGATGGTTTCAAGACATTTAGGTTGGTGTCCTTGATATAATCTAAGGTACATGAGGCAAAAATCTATGATGAATACCTATACGTGGCTTGATATAGGGGCCTACACCCCTGTACTTCATGCACCATAGTGATAATGCTTTTGGGCACTTGGCTAATATACCGATAGTCAAAAAGATTATAATGCGATTAGAACACTATGACATTTTCCTTATTGGGTGATGAAATCCCAATAATTCCACCTGGTAGAAGAGGTTTCAGATGTGTTGATTTGACTTGTGAGTTTGAATGTGTGTGGAAGAAGGGGATATAACATATTACCTCCTGCTTAGATTAGGTGAGCAAGCAAGTATGAAAGTGTTCTTTTTAAATCCAAAATGAAGTGTGAAGTTTGATAAGAGCACAAAAATATAGGAGGGAGATGTAGACACTAAATTGCACACTTTGGGTTTATATAGTCCTGATCACATACCATTATTCATATGATTCCTAAGTGAGAAATGTACTAATTGATCATTGTTTTTAGCCACCTTGGCTTGCTCTTTGTTTCCTCTTTTAGCCTTACAGTCCTAGCCCAATATAGCTTTTCATACTTTAGAATTCCTCACTCTAGAAACCAGCACCCAACCAAGACACCAACACCCAGCCAGGACACCATCTCCCAGGTGCCCCCATCCCCTTTGGGTGCTTCTGAACTCTTTGTACTTTGCTCACATATTTTGGGTCTTTTCTAGCCGTTTGTGCATCTTATTTTCTTACCAGTCATCCTTTTAGTGGTTAATTACGAAATTTAACCAAGGGAATCATATAAATATAAAGCTACATGATCATAATAAAGTACCAAGTACTAATCATCTACTATCACCACCTAAGGTTGCATCCAAAGGCATATTAAGAGCATTCAATCATCCATCTAGCATCCATTTAAGGGAAAGGGACTGATTTTTTCTGCATTCACTTTATATGAGGGGGGGGTCATTGTTGGCATCCACAAATCCATTTACATTTATACATCTATCTATTGCTACCTATCAATTATGACATGCATAAGAGAAACCTAGGGCATGATTTCTTCACACACACATAGAACTACATGAGGTATACAATGTAGTGCATGACTCAGTCATAAGATTACTTTCTTGATAGCCGAGGATAGTCTAACCTCCCATTTTGAATCTTTCATTTTTAGGGATTTGGTGTATTTTGGGGGGTTTACAGGTGCTTCTTCATAGTACAAGTTTCAGGAAAATAACAAGGAAGTCTAGATACATAAAGGAAATCAAAGGAAACAACAAGCAAACATCTCATGACCTTATAAAATTGAGTTTCACGAATTCTAAGCAGCCACGGGTGCCTAGAGTAGGTCCCAGGTGCACTTGACCCTACATAGGTGCCCTAGTCCTAGAAATTATGAAAATTCTTAAATTTTTTGGTTCTGATTGCAACATTTTATTCCTTCGTTCCATTAATTTTCCAGCTTGGCATATATGCGGCATCGTAACAAATTAGCTAAGTATTTTAAATTCTTTGTTTTGTAACTAGGGTTTCCAATTTAAATTGCTTATTTACTTGGTTCGATTATGTACTTAATTGTTTATATCACAACACTGATACATAATATATATTTAGAATTTATTTATTTATTTAAATAAATTGCATTAATCATTTGTTGAACTTTACTTGTTTCGAATAATCTTAGGTTCCTCATACCTTTATTACTTTTATTTTCCTAGGATATTTTCATCATGAATATTTCTATCTTGCAAGCCAATCTCGAGTTTCATAAAAATATCATTAATCTTTTTTCTACTACTAGCATTCCTTCTACTACTCATCCAAATGTTGTCTATCAGACATTTGTCAATGAATTTTCTCAACAAATTACTTTCCCATCTGCTATAGCTGAAAATATTGTTGTATATAACAATGATTTGCCTCTCTATATACGAGTCTGTGTTAACAACTTAGAAGTGATGTCTACTTTAGTTGATATTGGATCTGAGCTAAATCTTTTCCCTTTATCATTTATTCAAGATTTAGGCCTTTTTATCGATAATCTTAACCTATCTACCTTTATTAGGACATATGATAATACCACGTGACCATGCTTAGGCACTGTCACCTTACCACACATAGTAGGTCCAAAGACTATCCCAGTTCTGTTTTTTTTCATTGATCTCCCACTTCCATATAATTGTGTGCTTGGCAAGCCATGACTTCATCTAATGCAAGAAATTTCATTTAAAGTTAATCGATGTGTTATATTATTACATTAGAGATTTCAATATGAGCTTCCAATAGATAGTACACCATTCTAACATTACAACCTAGACCCATATACTATCCATCCTATTTTTTATCCATGACCAATGCACTATCCAAACAACTTACCTCCACTCGAAGGAACTGTTTCAACATTAGACGTTATTCCACCTGCTTCAGACTTGCCTTCCTCCTACCACTACTATCATACTTTATCGAGGGCCCATCCATATATCAAACATCATACCACCTTCTTTGTATCCTCCTATGTAACCTACATCTTTGATACCTAATTTCACTCACACTCTTTTCATAAAAAAATATTTTTGGCCACACATTCCATTCGATCCCACTTGATATGACACTATTTCCACACTCAATGGCTTAACGTGACTTGATTTGACACTTCATGATATTTTACCTCTACCTCATTCATCACATCTATATCACGGACATAATCACATTACTACTACTTATGGTCTCTAAGTATTTATTATCTCGATCTTTATTACATGCACTCTGCATATTTCACCACTTACTCTTGGCCAATCTTTACTTGACTATATTGGCTACATGTTAGATCCTGATCATACTAACATTTCATTCACCATGCCTTTTGGATGTGTTTTCATTTTCAATGAATAATTTATCTACTAGTTGTAAAACCTTACTCATTGGTTTGCACATGGATGTCCATTACCACCTTTCACTGATGAGGAATATGCAATGGGCATGTATAATCTATGCTATAGTGGCTCTTTGCTTGATCAACCACATACAATTGCTTACCAAGTATCATATGATTCTCCATTCGGTTTTGAACATGACAATGAAAAACTCTTAGATTATGTTATTTTATCACTCTTATCATCACATACTTTGGGGGTGTCATACTTATTTCTCCCCTCCTAACTTTATCAGGTGTGTCACATACTTTACACATCACATCTAGTATCTCACACACATTATATACATCTTGATACAACCTAGTATCATCATTACCCAATGACACACTCTCATGCTACGGTTAAAACTTGACTCTTGAGGTAATACTATACATATGAACCTCACACACTACACATTTCACACTTGACACATTCATGACACACTACACATGCGACGAGTTTAAAATACATCTCTCCCGCATACATTCAACATAACACACTACCCTTTAATGCACTCTACTTCAATGGTTCATACTCAACTGATGAGGCTTTACATTTAAAATGAACCCCACCACACTCACTCACTACACCATATGCTTTGACAATCACATCTTTCTGGCGCACAAATTCAAAGAATTTCCTAATGATGCGCTCTTGTTCAATGGTTCATTCTTGACTACTAAGGGAACATTTATTAATGAACCTCATCCCATGCATACTCATTCTCATTCACTTGGGGGTGTGACTCATATAACTCTCACTATGCATTTCATTCCATCTTACACATCCATAACATATTGTTTATCTTTGTCTCACATTGTTCTTGCTTACTTATACTCACATTTTACATTTACTTACTATGTTAGCTAGATACACTATATGTCATTATCTATTTCCATATACACATGTGCATTCACTTTATTTCTAGTTGTGATCACAAAAATTACATAGATTGATACATGTAGTGTGTATGCTTGATGCAGTACCTATTGCCAGTCACACAACAGCTCCTGGGGCATCCACTTTCTTACACACACTACATGTGTTATTGTTTCAATTTATAATACTTACTATGCATATTAACACACTACTATATCATATTATACACATTTTGACATAATTTATATCTTTCTAAAATTCTAACGGGTGCTTCCTGTGTAGCATTGGTTTTGAAGGAAACATATGTACCACCATCGTTTTCTGTTACATTGCTTGTCATTTTTTCCTTTACTTATCATTGTATGTGTGCTCATGTTTTATTAAATAAGCTATAAATTGAAACTAATATCTACATAGCTTCAAAATAAAATTCTAATCAAACAATGAACCATCAAGATAAGAGCTTAAAGGAAATGCTTCTTCAATGCATAAATGAAACTACATGCTAAGCTATTTCCCACTCTCTATGATTTCAAACTTAAACTATGAGCCTATGAAGAACATAAGCAATCAAAGTGGATTATTGCTTGATCTCAAGGATTGAGAATGAAATCTCACCAAGAATGGCTATAAGGCTATTTTGGATCTTCCCATATTACTCAATTTTGAGTGAAAGGATGCAAGATGGAGAAGCTATTTCCAACAATGGAGAATGGCTCAAGATCAAAATGCTTAGAGTTTCCACTATTCAAATCATGGTGCAAGAAGAAAGGTAAGAAGAAGGGTTCTTTATATATCTTGCCTAAAGAGGCAAGGCTAGTAAATTGATGAATGTGGGATAAAGGTAAAACAAGACTATGAATGGATAATGTTGATTTATAAAAGGTAATTTTGATTTAGAAGAGTTTAATTTGTCATTAGTAAGTCATGTGAGTTGGGGGATGTTTTAATTAATCAAAGGTGATTAATTAATAGGTAGAGGTGAGATTATAGAAGCTAATTAGAAGAAAATTAATATGATTTGTGGGATGTAAGAGATGAATTTGATCCAATAAATGGTAATTTATTGATTTAGATTTGCGAGTGTAATTAATTAATAATTGTTATTTAACTCAAGTAGAAGCAGATATTAATTAACGAAAGGTCATTAATTAACGAATATGAAGAGGAATGTTAGCTAATTCGCAGAAAAGCACTAATTATTATGGAAATGACAAGAAAGAGGATAATTAGTGCAATTTTAGTGCTAAAGCTTGCGTAAACGGATTTTAGGTGTCTACAGTATGTCATTGTTTATAGGATTTGCCTTATGTCTTGCTTGTTCTATAATTTCTTGTATGATTTTGGCCACGTCGACGACGATTGTCTTGTGACATTGTGAGTGTTGTCCCATGTTTGAAACCCACTTTTCATGGTCTACTTTGTCTGTATTCTTTTTTGTCTACTATCGTATATTTTGTCTTCTACATGTATGCATGTTTATCTTGCTTGCACTAACACCTATTTTGTAGCCACTTTTGTGTGCCTTGGGTTTCTACCAAGCAAACTCCCTCTCCCTGCAGGGCATCAGTTTTTAGTTCAGCGGTCCGTCCTCTTTTGGGCTACATACTCCTCACCAACATCACATGCACCTTAAATGAGGGGGTCCATCCATTGGGTGAATCAGTCACCCCATACAAACATTCTACATTCACAGTTCAACACATTTCAATACCAATACAACACAACATTCAGTCTCAGAAACGACCCAAAATCTGACTTGGGTCTTTAGCACAACACACACACTAGCACCTAGACCTAGATAGTA
Source organism: Taxus chinensis (assembly GCA_019776745.2). Taxonomy (NCBI): domain Eukaryota; kingdom Viridiplantae; phylum Streptophyta; class Pinopsida; order Cupressales; family Taxaceae; genus Taxus; species Taxus chinensis. Next base: position 697,354,626 of record CM034151.1, read on the forward strand.
GCACCAAGGAACCCCTAACTCTTCCTGTATGACTGTGACCAGGGGGAAGTTACACAACATTTTTTAGTTCAACAAAGTTCTCGACAATTTACACTACAACTTTTACAGGGCACACAGTCCTTCAACACTTAGCACGCATGGACTACATTATTTTTTTCTACTTTCATGTTTAATTGGAATTATTTGAAATGGATCAGATTTTTACACACCATGTACAATAGTGTTCACATTTCAGGAAGCAGTTAAAATTTTGATAATGATACCGAACTTTTTTTCCCTACACTTCTTCCGTTCTTGGCTTGAGATCACCTGAAAAACTTGCATTCAACACCTCTGGCATGAGATCGCCCCAAAAAATATGTTCTTATACAACATCTTTAGGATCCATTCTATCTATTTCACTCATCATAGATCAAGTGAACATGTTCCTTTTCATATTTTTTACATTTTTTTACTCGTTTTGATCAAATTTTTTATATACGCATATTTGACTACTTGTTCATTCTTCTCTTTTGTAGGTCCATCCTTAGGGGAAGTGGTAGTCACATCACCACACATTATCACACATACAATGACATCAAAAACATATACAAACATGACATATACACATAAATTCTTTCCCTAGGGTCATCATCATCACTTTTTTACACTTCCTCCTCTCTAGTTTCAACGCTTCACATTTTTATCACTCAACACTTTTCCTTGTCTCTTGGCACAATTTCATTATCGATCTACATAATTATTAGGTACGCATATCTTATCTACTTTATGTTAACAATAATTCACTCAACAACATAAAGTGAGGAAAAAATGTAGACACTAAATCACACACTTTGGAAATATATCTAGTCTTGATCACATACCACTATTCATATGATTCCTAAGCGAGAAAAGTACTAATTGATTACTATTTTGGCCACCTTTTCTTTATATCTATTTCATCTTTTGTTGTTACACTCCTTCTAGCCCAATCTATATTTTCATACTTTGGAATTTCTCACTTTGGACACAACACCCAGGAAACCCCATCCCCTATGAGTGCCCTCGACCTCTTTATACTTTTCTTACATCTTTTGGCTCTTTTTTATCGCATTTGGGAATCTTATTGACTTACTAGTCATCTCTTTAGTGGTTAATTAATAAATTCAACTAAGGGAATCATATAATATAAGGCTATGTGATCATAATAAAGGACCAAACACTAAACATCTACTATCACCACCTAAGGTTGCATATAAAGGCATTTTAAGAGCATTCAACCATCCATCTAACACCCATTCAAGGGAAAGAGACTACATTTTTCTGCATACACTTTATAGAAGGGGAGCTCATTATTGACATCCACACATTTATTTACATTTCTACATTTAGCTATTGTTCGCTATCAAGTGGGACATGCACAAGAACACCTAGGGTGTGATTTATTCACACACACACATAGAACTAGATGATGTCTGTAATGTAGTGTATTGCTCGGTCGTAAGATCACTTTGTTGACAGCCTAGGACAATCCAACCTCCCATTTTGCATCTTTATTGTTTTGAAATTTGATATAGTTTGGGGGTTTTGTAAGTGATTCATCTTATTGTAATTTTTAGGTGAATAACAGGGAAGTCCAACGATATATAAGAAATCAAAGGTGATAACAAGAAAACATCTCATGACCCTATAAAATTGAGTTCTACAACTTCTGAGAAAACACATGCACCAAAAATAGGTCCCTTGGTGCCCCAAGCACCCCTGACCGTACATAAGCGCTATAGTCCTAGAATTTCTAACACTTATGTAATTTTCAAGGTCGGATTGCAACATCCTACTCCTCTATTACAATAATTTTCCATCTCAGCATGTCTACGAAATCACAACAAATCAACTAAGTCTTTTTAATTATTTATTTTGTAACTAGGATTTCTAATTTAAATTGCTTATTTACTTGGGTAAATTCTTAACTTAATTGTTGATATCACAGCACTGTTACATAATATAGATTTATCATTTATTTATTTATTTAAATAAATTACATTAATCGGGAGAAAGATGCAAAATGGAGAAAATAGGGAACAAAATGAAGAATACCTGGATAAACACTTTTTTTTTTATCTTATTATTTTATCTTATTTTATTTACAAGCACACACATTGTTGATCCAAGCAAGTAGAGTCCACAAGGTACACAAACAAGAAAGTGCTACCTACAGAGTTAATAGAAAGAGAAATATAGAAAGAAAAATTAAAAATAGTGATAATCAAGAAAGGGATCATCAAAGAATAATGGTGTGTCCCACCGGGCATGTCAGAAAGTTTAACCAGATTTCCCACTACAATTTCAAGTTAATGAAGAGGGTACAAGAAATCAAGAAACTCAAAAACTATGAGTGGATTTAAGGCTACCACCTGATGGGAGTGGTGGTGATGATGAAGGTATGTGTGCAAGATACTTTCTTTTCATGGAAAGCTCAATAAATTGCACAAAAAAGAGAATTTAAACACGGAAGTTCAAAAAAAATAGATAAGATGGTGGGTTTCCTGACTAGGTCGGTCCTGAGAGGTGATAACTTCCTAGGATGGATGTCAACCCACTTGAATAAAAGATAAATAAATATGATAATGGATCAATGGGATGTAAATGATAATTTGAAAAAAAAGGTCTAAGATATGATAGAAATGATGAAATAAGGATACAATAATGAAAATTTTAATAAACAAAACCAAACCTACTTGGGTCAATGATGACCCAAGATTGACTAGTATGGTCAATGACGATCATTGTAGATATGATCATAATATGTGTAAAAAAAAGGTCTAGAACCTACTTTGAGATGTTGCATTTAATATTGGGGACGATGGGGGAACAAAGAGGGTGCAAGAGAAAGTAGGTTTGATTAATATACTGATAGGGTTGATGGCGACCAGGGAAGGGTATGGGATGTTTATGAACTAAATGGATGGGAAAAGAGGTATAGAGAGGATCAAAGAATTTTTGATGAAATGAAAAAGCTCTAAGACAACTATCAGACCTGTAAGAAATAGATGATGAAATAATGGGACGTCTTCAAATAATCTTGAAATCTTCAACTCTTTATGAATGACATATAAGGATTCTAAGATAGCTCCAAGTTGAAGGTCATTGATCACCAGATGAGTAGAAATCAAACTAGGCTTGAAGGATAACATGAGGCTTGAATATTTTCATCCATTTGAGAGGAGTGGTGGGGGAATATTAATAGGGTCCATGGTGAAATATCCCTTGTGGGATACCACTTAAATAACACAAAATATTGAAAATTTGCAGCCAAATGAAATACTGATTTTTGCATATTTTTACCAGTTAGGAAAGCGAACTGAAGAAAATTATTAACTCCCAAAATATCCACTCAAATCACTTGAAAATTTAAAGAGAAATTGCTAATATTATAAAGAACATAAGAAAACTATTTTTGGAATTTTTCAGACAATATAACGCTGCCAGAAAAATTACAGCATGCCCTAAACAGCTGGAAAACTTCTCAAATTCATATCTTCCCGAATACAAGTGCAAAAACTATGAAACTTTGGAAATAAAATTTACAAATATAGAAGATGATATTCCAAACCTCAGATCTGAAAATGGCCAGTTAGAAACCCTCCCAATAAAGGTTGCAATCTCCAAAACAAGTCACCTTTTTTGGTAGACAGTCAAAACCCCTTTGAAATCCTCAGGAAATGATGCCAAACCCTTTCTTCATTGCTTTCATAAGTTTTATCTGAGAACCCACTGAGTATATTCACAAATTATCTCAAAAACTGTCAAAACCCTATCTCTAAAACCTTTGAAAATATCTTTGTAAATCAGCCCTAAAAATAGCTCCAAAATGACAAGCTAGGGTATATCTTTCACTACGGAAGAATGCCCTGCTAGCTAGGGATAGATCTCTCACCACCGAAGCTATGGTTCCTATGGGATTTCACTCCACAAGCTATAGATTCACAAACAACATTTGCACATGAAAGGAGATAATCAGGTATGCAAGAATGCCTTTCCTTTCTCCCCCCAACTCCTTATATAACTTCTCCAAGGAAAAAGAGCCCCAATAAACCCTAGTCACATTTTTCCCTTGGAAGGGCTAATAAAATAAAAGTAACTTAAGTTACTTTTCACTTTTTAAGTCGTCATGGTCCAAAAGTGATCCCCCAATGCATCTAGTCTTGGCATGCATCTTACACATCTTTATACACTTATATCATCATTACCCTATGATGCACTTTCGTGCTATGGTTCACACTTAAATTTTGAGGTCATACTATATTCATGAACCTCACATCATACACACTACACATTTCACACTTGGTGCATTCACAAGACATATTTCTAGCATCACACTCTCGCAGACTACACTACCCTATGATGTAATCTAGTTCCACTGTTCATACTCAACTACTGAGGATCTAATTCTAAATTGAGCCTCACATGCTACACATTTTATGCCATGCACTTCATGAATATATTTCTAGTATTATAGTTTCACACATCATACTATCCCATTCTACACTCTACACTCTATGCTTCATTGATATATATTTCTAGCACACACAATTTAAACCATTTTCTGATGATGCTTTCTTGTTATATGGTTCATTCTTGATTGCTCAAGGGTATTTTATAAATGAACCTACTCTCATGCTCATACTCATTCACTCGGGGGGCATGATGCTCCTATCATGCTCACCTTGTATTCCATCGCATTCAAACTCACAATATATTGCATATCTTGGTTGCAATTATTTTTATTTGCTTATACTCACATGTTACACTTTGTTTACCATGTTAGCCAAATATTTTGTATGTCATTATCTTTTCTATATACACGTGCATTCACTTTCCTTCAAGTTGTGAATGTCGAATTTCTACATATCTTTACATGTAGCACATATGTTTGGCACTCTATCTCTTATCAGTCCCACAAAGGCTCTTGGGGGATTCTACTTTCTTACACTTGACAAGCTCTATTGTTTCATTTTATACTATTTCATAGTATAGCAAACTACTATATCAGATCATACATGCTTTGACATAATTTATATCTTTCTAACATGCTAACAGGAGCTTCATGTGCAACATTTACTTTGTAGGAAATATTTTCCACCATGGTTGTCTCTTACTATATTTGCTATTATTTACTATTGTTTGACATTGTTTTCCATTTTTTATCATTTTTTTTGGGCTCTACACTTTTTCTTGTGTGCACACTATATTCTTTTGGTCGATGCGGCCCTAATTGTCTTACAACATTGTGAATGATGTCATATGTTTGAAACCCACTTTTCATGGTCTACATTGTCTTCTTGCTTGCTAGCTTACACATTGTCTTCTATATGTGTATTTTTCTTGTTTACACTAACACATTTCTCTATCCACTTTGTTTGCATGTGCCTTGGTTTCTACCAAACACATTATCTCCTCTTGGAGGGAATCATTTTTAGATCAGTGTTCAGTCTTCTCCTTTGGGCTGCATCCTCCTAGTGACATTGCATGCACCCCAAACAAGGGGAAGCATACATTGGGTGAAACAATTACGCCATACAACAATACACAGTCATAGTTTATACTTGTATAGTACAGGAACAACACATTCTTTAGTTACAAAAATTGATCAGAATCTGACTTGGGTCCTTAAGAAGGTACAAACGTCAGTGCCTAGATCCAAACACTAGCACCTGAACAATCCAGACCCATCCGAGGTGCCTATGACCAGGGGAAGTTATAGAGTTTTTCTCAGATCAACAAAAATTTTGGTAGTTTACACATTTTTTTCACAAAACATGCACAATCCTCCAACAATCAATGTGCATGTTATCTCCTTTCTTTTATTTGTGTTAGATTGAATTAGATCAAAATGGATCAAACTTAAACAAAACATGATCACACCATCTAAAGCAGTGTATAAATCGTTGAGAAGAAGTCAGGGTTATAGAATAACACTAGACCTTTCTCCCCAACACTTCTTCTAACGTGGTTTGAAATCACCCAAAAAAATTACACTTGGCGTGAGATCTCTTAAAAAACTAAATCTTGGTGTGATATCGCCCAAAAAAATCATTCTTCTACAGTGTTTTGGGATATTTTAGATCCTTTTGACTTGTCACAAATTAGGTGCACATGTTCCTTTTCACATTTTTACATACTCTTGCATACTTTTTACATACTTGGATCAATTTTTTCACATATACACTACTTTGATTACTCTTTCAATATTATTTTGTAGATTTATTGTTAATACACAACAAGAAGTGTCCCTTCATCAAGAGACAATGAAAATAGGCACAAACAAAAATGGTGCAACTCATTACACTTTTCACTCTTATGGTCACGTCCCCTTTCCTAGCTTAGCTTTAACAGTTCATTTTCATCACTCCATGCTTTTTCTTGTCTCTTCGGCATGCTTTCATCATTGATCTACATAGTTATAAAGTATGCATCTCTTATCTACTTTATGTTATCGAGTATTCACTCCACAACATAAAGTTGGGGAAAATGTAGACACTAAATTACACACTTTGGGTACATTTCTAGGTCTTAGACACATACTACTATTCATATGATTCCTAATTGAGAAAATTAGTAATTAATAACTTTATTTGGCCTTTTGTTTGTGTTTCGTGTCTTATTTCTAGCCTCTTACACCCTACATCTCAGTCGATACCTTACTGTTTTATTTTTTCTGACTTTGGACACCAACGTCCAACCAGGATGCTAGTGCCCAGGCAACCTTGTACCCTTTGGTCACCCCCAAACTCTCTTTACTTTGCTCGCTCATTTTGGGAATCTTTTTTGACTATGGTTCATTCTTCCAGTTGTTAATTGTAAAATTCAACTAAGGGAATCATATAAACACAAATTTGTGTGACCATAATAAGGGACCAAGCTCTAAGCATCTACTATCACCACTTAATGTTGCATCTAAAGGCATTCTAATAACATCAAAGCATCCATCTAGCACTCACTCAAGGGACAAGGGACTACATTTTCTACATACACGCATTAGCGTGGAAGTTTATTTTATCATCCACACATCTACTTACATTGCTAAATTTAGCTATTGCTTGTTATTCAAGTGCATTTGGCATACAAGCCACCTAGGGCACAATTCTTACACACATACACATGAGAACTAGATGGATTTTTAAATGTAGTGCAACACTTAGTTGTAAGCTCACTCTATTGGGTGACCACCGAGGTCAGTCCAAATCCCAATTTGCATATTTTTATTTTCCAAGATTTGATGTGTTTTGGGGTTTTATTGGAGATCATTTGTTTTGCAGGTTACATGAGAATTATGTGGGAATAGTATGAAACACATGCAACTAATAGCGAAGGTGAATGACCATTTTATGACATAGAAGAAATTTGTTTCTAACCATTTTCGTAATCATAAGTGCCCAGTAGAGTTCCCCAGTGGCTAGGTGCCCTGAACTGGTCTAGGCACCCTAATCCATGTAGATCCGGCAATCATAAAATTTATCAGGCACAATTGTGATAGTTTCCTCCTCATGCTCATCACTTTTCTAGTTCAAAAAACTTCGGGATTAATTGTGAAATCAACTATGTATTCTAATCTCTCTTTTTCACCTATGGTTTTAATTTCATCTAGCTTATTGCTTAGGTCAGATCTATACTTGATAGCTTATTTTTGCATTGTGACTCTACAATTAGGGTTTTACAAATTCCTATATTTGTTAAATCATTAGGGTAATTAAATATAATTAGAGGAGGGGAAATAATGATAACATTACGATGGGGTTTAGAAAATGGAATTTTGACAGGGAAATAATTATTTATGAGGGAAGTAGGAATTTAAAAATAGGAAGAGAAACTTGAATATGCAAGTTGATGTTAAAGGGAAGTGAACGCGGGATGGGGGACAAGGGTACTGAAAATAGGTGTCTACAAATATAATTGAAAGTGATGAGGAGATCAAGGAAGGAAGGGGAGGAGAGGAAAGAGAACAAAGAGAAAAAAGTAAAATAAGGTCAAAAAGTTAAAAAAAAACTGAAAAGAGAAAAACAAACTTGAAAGTTGAATGTAATAAAGGAGATGTCAAAATTCAAATAACAAAGGAACGCATGCAAAAAACCTAATTTGAACATGTAATAAAAAAATAAAAATATATGTGTTAGAACCATAAAAATTTACTTGTGTGTATTTGCACACAGCTAGAGACAAATTATATATGATTCTCTAATTACTTGAGATTAACTTTTTACATGGGGATCCTTCATAAAAAAATGCGCTTATACTCATTTATTTTCCTATATGCACCAAAACACTTACGTATTTATAAACATTTTAAAATCGTTATAAGGTCTTACTAGTGCACATGATGTCACAAAATGCGCAAAGTAAAATTACTAAGATAGGTCAACAACATTGATGAAAAAATTAGAGGTCAAAAAGAACATAAAAAGGCTTCCAAAACCATAGTGATAAGGTTCTTATGGAAAAAATATATATTGCTAAGGATGTGGAAAATGATGATAAAATCATGGAAACAATGGTAGAAGTGTAAATTTTGAGTGGAAAATAATTAAAAGACAAATGGAAGAAAACCACCTCTAAAAAAAAAGATTCAAGAAAGGAAAGAATGAGTTGGAAGTAAAACAATAGAAATGCCCTATCAAAACTAGAACATCAAAAAGAACACATGCCAGACACAATGTAATTTAAATGAATAATCAATAAACACACGAATTCATAGTAGAAATGTAACAATTAACTAATTAACAAATATCATAAATATATCCATTTGAAATGTGTTAATTGAAATCAATCTCGAGGTTCTTATTTTACATTTTTTACATACCACATTGATTAATAACTTTGTTACCTTCTCCACCAATTTTTCACCCATTGGTGATAGATGACATCCATTTATCTACACTGCTGTGTCGAGATTGAAAAATAGAAAAAAAATTCTCCGAACTCTATCATATGGCCAAGATATTATGCTTTTTCGAAAGAAGAAAAAACTTCATTGTGGCAATAAAACGAACTTCAAATCTAAGATTACTATTACCCTACAACACTTTTGGAAAATAGATACAAAATTTAAAACTAGCAATCACACACAAGGAATGTAACGTGAATGCCAAAAGGGATTGGGGGAGTAGTGAAGAGTGAATGAGGTATGAAAGGTCAATTTTAAAGAAAATAAATTTGTTAACGGATTTTGACAAAGGAGAATGTGGAGCGGGAGGATAGATGGATAGCTTAAATTTATCCATTTAAAACAATGCTCGGATGTATCTTTGATATGTCCAATAGTTCCACACTATGTGAAGGTTTCCAAAGTGAATAACAACTACATCACCTTCTCCGCAAATATACTGTGGATTGGTGATAGATTGTCTCTATCTAGTTGCACCACAACATTGGGCTTGGAACATTTCATCCGAGGAACAAAACAAGCTCAAAAATTTCATTGTATGCCTGAGATAATCTAACCTATGAAAGTCAAACGGTTGCCAAAAATAAGGTCTAATATTTTTATGAACACACTCAAGGACATTATGCCACCCCACCATCCCCGGCTGCCTTGGCATAAAAAGTTGAAAAAATTATCAGCTCTCCAAAACTTATTTTTGTGGCGTACCTCTCCTCAAAGTTACAGACATATTTTGAAGGTATTTTTCCCTTCAGATAGTTTTGCAAAAAAGTTTAGTATGTTTAAGACATTCTTTTACGGCCACATGTTACATGAGTCTGTTTTTTATCATCCTAAAAATTAAATAAAAGACAAAAAAATAAATAAATTATAGATTTCATAAAATGAGTAGTCTGCTGCAATTTGTTTATTTCCTACAAAAATTGAGCAATTCGGTGAGAAATTCTGAGCATGGTATGAATTTCGGCAAAAACCCCAAAAATAGAATATACCATGTTAGGAATGCATCATGTTCAAATGGTCTTCGTAGACAGAGACAGAACTGTGCTACAAAATGGACTCATATAAATACTAGTGGCAGGTAAAAAAGCGATGAGTTTTACATGTGTCTTAGTTAGAGCAAGCACCACCATAATGTATTTAAATACAATATAACCCATGTGACTATGTATTACCATTTATTCCCTAGTTAGGAGCGGGTTCCCACTCGTCTCTCTCGACATGGGTCCCATGAATACTGTTGTTTGCAACTACAGAAAAAAAACAAAATCTTTAAGTTATTTACTGTCAGAAATTTTATGTAAGTGTGGAAGAGGGGAGGGTGGAACTTTCCCTTGCCCTCTTAAGGATATTATAGCCAAGTGGTCGGATACATGTGGATAATTTTTTGACTAAGTGTATGGCTTTTATGCTAGTTCTACGAAAGAATTTTCTCCAAGCTGGTGGAAGACAATATAAAACCCATGCTTAAAGAGGTTTGGGTTTAAGGTTTTGCTAGGATTTAAATCTTTTAACAATCTAATTAAAGACAAACCTAATCATTTATCTGAAAATGCCGAGGGGACTCAAAGGTGATCATGAAGCAATTTATATTTGGCATCTAAGACAAACCCCATCCATTTGTCATGCATATTATTATGACAACCAATATCTAATCAGACAATATACTACATGTTTGGATAACAATTGGCCTCTACCCATAAGGGAATATTTGCAAGAATGTACTAAGAGGTTGAATACTATAATAGGAGGAAAAACCTGGATTTTGAAGGAAATTATGATTGGACAAGATTTAACACATATAGGGTATGGTGAAAAGGAGACAAACACACAAAGGGAAGGACTAATGATGTACAAGGGTTGAAATATAGAGGGTAGGGTGCAAAGGAGACAAGCACAAAGAGGTAAGGACAATAACTATTTGCAAGGGTTTGTAGTTCATATAAGTTAGTGATAATTTGTAATGTTTTGGTATGCATATGTACACAAAATGTCTATAATCATGGGGAAGATATTAATGTAATGAGTGGTGTTTTTTCATTTCTAGATTAATGGTCAATGATTAGTATTTGAGACTCTAAGTCCATATCTAGTAATTTAACCCCACATTTCTCTCACTTATGAGGTCCTAGTGACAACCCTATTGTGCTTTGGGTGAGACCTTCAGGTGCAAACCTGATTGAAAATACCAACGCAGGAGGATCATCAAATTTAATGTTAAACGTAAATCCCTCACATGAGCTATGTTGGGCCAAATTTTGGTTATGTTGTTAGGACCACATTAATTTGGTTGTAGGGGGTGTTGTGAATGCTAACCATGGTGTGGCTAGAAGGACCAGTCACATTTGTTAGTTTCTGATGAAAATTTTGAGTGGAAACATACGCAATGATAGACTAAATTTGTGATGCACAAGGCTTAGGTGATGGAAAGGTTGAAGGTGGTGTTGGATTCTTACAGCCTGAGATAATCAAACCCCATACTAAGGAAGATATTTTGCACACAATTGTGGAAAATGAACCCATAAGGGTTGTTATTAAGGACATATAGAGGGTGGAGGAACCTTATCTTTACAAAATTCATTAAAAATTTAGGAGAGAAAGGGTGGCACAATACATAAATACTCGTGTTATGGTAAAAATTTCTCATTTGAATTGGTTTTTTGTGTATAGCCTGCAAGGTAGTGGATGAAAAGAGTGAGTGAAAGGGAATTGTCGAGGGAAAGAACACAATACTAGATGAGCATGTACCTTATATTTACTGAATATTGAATCCTTTTCCATGTTACTTTTGCAGAAGTGAAATATTTTTTAAAGAGGAGTATTTGTTAAGTAAGAAGCAAATACTTGTGAGAATTTAAGAACAAAGCAAAAGAATTCATGAAGAGAAGATGACTTCTAGTAGGATGAGCACTAGAATTGTGACATAAAAAATTTCTATGAGAATGGTTTCAAGAGGGCATGTGACGGCCCAATCACCGATGATCACTCTAGTTTACTTAGATGGAGCTATGAAGTTTCTAAAATAGCGTGGTGTAGAAGATGCAGCTAACCATTTGCATTGATGTGACATTATGTGGTGCACAAAAGGGGTGACTGTACGATAGAAAATCGACACATGACCTTCTTCGCACCCGACCTGTCGAGGTCGTGCCAAGACATCCGGTGTGGAATTGAAATGGAAGTGAAAGTGATGGCGGTGATCAAGCTAATGGGGCAACCTTATGTCTTCGACATGCAATACTGGAATCTGTGAATCTAAGGCTAAGAATGCTCTCTTAACCTGAAAGGGTGTGATGGTATGGTCTGATATGATAGCTACTCGGAGACTCCAATCGATGTCTAGTTCTTTTGAGATTATATTGGCTAGTTGCGGAACACATGGAAAGTATCTTGCAGGTGCCTCGTATGGGTTTCCAGACAAGGTCATGGAAATGGAGACAAGAGGTGTAGTGGAGCTGCAGAGACTATGGGAAATTTTCTAGTCTTGTCCAGAAAGTCTTAGCCTGATTGGCTGCTATATTTAATAATGAAAGTTGTCTAATAATATCAGGTGGAAGCGGTGAAGATATGAATACCAATGTGTGTAAACTAGTGTCAATATCTAACTGACTAGCAGGCCCATTGGGTTGCAGGACCTGTCGGTCACAACCAAAGACTCGTTGAGGTTGAGGCCCTTGTATGGTCATGCATGAAATAAAATCCTATTTCCAAGAGCAGTCCAAAAGTCATAGGCTTGATTAGCAGTTGTGTTCAATGTCTCTAACTATCTTATTTTCTCAGCGTATGTGGCAGGTGTAAGTAAGATTGTCAAGCGCAAACTTGTGTCAATGTCAGTTATTAGCTCTAGCCCGTTGGGTTATGGGACCAGGGGATCAAAACTGTATGTCCTTTCTTGTTGTGGACCATTTATGGTCATGCAAGATGAATTGATTTGTTTTCAGTAAATGAACTATCTATCAAAGTAAATCTAACCTATATTTTTGGTATTTTCTCAATATATCATAACAAAGTAGTAAAACAATCTAATCTATGGAAAATAAATGTTTTTGTTCTTTTCTAACTTTTCAGACAATGCATCTAATCTAAAAAATAAATTAAATACAAACAATTAGCTGGATGTAGCTAAATATTTTTAACGCCCTCTAAAAACTCCCATTTGAGACCCAAGAACAACCTAGGTTTAGCTAGAAGAATTATGTATTTTTTTTTAAAAGTGTTCACAACACAATTCCCAGAGTCCATTACAACAATTATTAAATCAACTTACAAAACAATAAAAGAGTAAAAGTTATCCCGAGCATAGTTAGATTATCTTCTTGCGGGGCATGGGAAGAAATTTCTCCTCGGGCGCAGAAGAATTTTTTCTCCTGGGCGCGAAAGATGGGGCAGAAGAAGCTCTTTCTCTTCTTCGAAATTCAGGAGGCCATAACTTTTGATAGGGAACTCATTTTTTGGAAAATGAGGACTTTTCGGAATGCTCTCGACGTCCTATTTGCACATAAACCTTAAGAATTTAATTAGGATAAATTTTTAAGGGTTGACTTTATGAAAATGATCTGCAGGGTTTTAAAATGAAAACTGGTAACATTTGACTTATAAACTTTTTTGTTCGATTCGACCTCCTTCCTTTCTTGACATGCTAGAAAGACATGGAGGATTTCTCTTAGAGGAATTAAGGATGGATTGCAAGGTATATTTTGTTTGATTGATTTACAATTCGAATTTTCTCAATTTGACAGCAAAAACTACTGTGAAAAGGTTTGAGCCCGATTTGGAAAGGTTCTAAGAGAATTTATTAAGTGGTAAGATCTATTTGGGGTCATTTTGATCATATTAAGTTCAATTTAATGTTTCATTCTATTGTTCATTGTTGTAGGGGTCATTCTGTATATTTTAAATAAAATATTTGCTAGTTTGAAAAATTCTCTAACAAAGCTCTACAACTTCAAATTCAAATTGATCCATTTGCATTTACCAAACTTAAAAATATGAATTCATTCTAATCCAAAACTAAAATGTGATATTTGCTTCAATCAAAAGGTAGAAACAAGAATGTAATTTATATTTCTTTCAAAAACGTGCTTTTCAAACACAGAGGGTGCAATAATTCTGATTACACTTTCCAACATAGATTTCATACTATATTTCAAACACAGGTTTCCAATGAACACCAAATTATTTGGACAAGGTGAACAACTTTCATTAATTCAAAAAAAGATTTCTTTACAACTTTCTCCTTTCATTCCTCAATTTCAATATACAAAATACAATTTCCTTCTCATTCATTTAAAAACAGAAAACATAGTACATCTCTTTCACATTTAAAATTACAACTTCCATAGCCAATAAAAAACATATTTCCATCACAAATAATATACAAGGTCATCCACTTCAAAGTGGGAAAGGGTTACAATAAGAAATAGTCTCAACAAGGACTGTTAAACTTTTCTTTTTCCTTTTATCCAGAACAGCAACATGCATATCCATCCTTCTCCAATTTGATCACAACAAAAGTAGGGGAAAGACAATGCTCTCCACCCAACCAAGACATCCAATGAAAAGGAGAAGCAATCCTTCTTCATTGGCCCCCGAGCCCCAACCACAATGCAATAGAAGATGTGTTTCAACTCATGGCAACAAAGACTTTCACAACACACAAGTAGAATTTCACATTTAAAACACAGTTCAAAACAAAATGTAGTTTGCAACCACATTAAAACATAACAAACAAAACTCATGCTTCATCATGTAAACCAAAGGAGCAAGAATTTATGGGGGAAGCTACTTATGCCTCCCAAAGGGGAAATGGGTATCACCATATGAGAACAAACCACCAAAATATAACATTTCAAATGCCTGACATGCCCTTATGCCTCCCCCAAGTACCCCTTATTCCTCACATTTCCTTATGCCTCCCTAACCTCTTATGGCACTCCATAACGAGTAAAAAAATGCAAGCTATTTATTTGTAAGGTGGAACCAAAATCCCAACTGCCTCCACACTTATACCTCCCTAAAATACTTATGCCTTCCATAAAATAAACCCCATAGCCTTCTCCTACACCATTCCTAGGCCATCTACCCAACAGCCCAATCAAACAATAACAAACATTCAACCAATTTACATATTCATAACAAGAAAAGAGGGTCATTTCAAGAGCCAAGATCCTACCTCTCCATAATGGAGTTTGTTCCAACTTCAAAACATCAAGCTCCACCAATGCAAACAATCCAAAAATCAACCAAGCACAAGTATGCAACAATCCCCAATATTCTCCAAAAACAAGAGCTCTCAAATCAAAAAGAAGTCACCCAAAATGAAGTGATGAAAAGTGAAGCAACCCAAAAACAAGCTAAGGAGTTCCAATAAATAGAAGAGGGAAGAGAAGAGGATGATGTGGATCCATGTAGGATGCCACTTCACACATCCTAGCTCAAACTCATAAGTCAACTACATTCTCCAATGCATAATAAATAGGTGGGTGAAAAAATATGACAGTTTACTTACACACTCAAATCAAACCCACACCCCAAATGATTGAAATTACAACATGCAAGAAAAGTGCATTTAAAACATTCAACATGACTTACAAAAATGCATAAAGAAGGGATAATTTTAACTCTCCAACCATAGGTAAGGTTGGTATATAAATTTAAGAGGTATGGGATAAGTTTAACTTTTCCCAAAAGCCTCCAAAATCAGCCTCCAAGGACAAATTCGAATTTCCAAGAAGATGAAGTGTTTCATACTCCAAAATCAGCTTACATATCTCTTACACATCACTTACACATTTCTTACAACACTTTAATTCAAGGCCAACAACTCTATTAATTACTTTCTTATGACATATTTTAATTAATTAACTTAACAACATGATTACTCACAATATTACACACCATTTTATAATTAATGAAAGGGGTCAAAGCACCACTAAATAAACACATGCAAACATTAACAAAGGGACCAAATAAAAGAGAATACATAAAATCCCTTGGTCACATTTAAAGCTGACCCGCCCCCCATGGGAATCCCTAACACCATCAAATACACACAAACAAATACAGTTGTCATGGTGACTTTGTTGAATTCATCTAGAATTCCAAAGTGGTTGGTCTACAATCCCCCGATGTTTTTTGTGATATTTTAAACCTGCAAAATACAAATACCTCCTTCGGCCTATGGCCATATCAGAACATCCAAATGAATATAAGTGTACTTTCAAGATCATCAATATATATGTGAATCACAACAACCATCAAGACAATCAACAATATCACTTACAATTTCATCAACAACTATATCATCATCAGTTTTAATTCAATTTTCATTTTCTAGGTCTACTCAAAATATCCAAATATCACAAGTCTGAACAACATCTATAATATAACTATGTCAAACAGTATATCAATTTAAATATATAAAATTTCTCTAATAATCATCATGCATCATATAAGAATCAAAGTCAACAATAATCCATGCTCTAACATCTAACATCATACTAAATCAAAACTATAACAATGTCCATAATATAGTCAGTAGTATCATGATTAGTATCAAAAGGTGTCAAAGGGAAGTGGGAACTACACTATTTGTGCAGATGTATGAATCTAAATCTAAAAATCTTATTCTAATTCAATCAAAATCCTTCCAACCCTACCTCATAAGTGAAGAACAAATCATAACCCTAAGAGAGCTATTGTTCCCCCCAGCTTCCCTGGTAATGTTGAAGAGACAACTTCCTATTGATTTGAACTACTTGAAATTATCTAGCTAATTGAAATGAATTGTTTCTCTACTCTATTTGATATGCAATTGAAATAAACAATTTGTAATTGACAATTTGATAAATAAAGCAAACAAATACACAACGCCAACCTGGAAGAGCAAGAACCTTGACAAATCCAGTAGTATCAAGATCTGTCCCCTCAGTTCTTTCTTTTCGTTCTCTAAGTGTTCATGTGATTCCAAAGGATTGGGAATGCAAAGAACAACAACAAGAGGATGGCGCTTAAGCAATGGAAACTTGGAAACAATCTGGATGCAATGCAAGTAGAAGAGAGATAACACAAGAGATTTGAACTTGGCTATGCAATTCCTATCAAGATTATGACAACACAACAATGCAAGATACACAAAATTCTCAGGCCTTTTGCTTGAATACAAGTATTGAATATATAGGAATGGAGGCTAGAAGGTTACTTCATGCACAAAGCCAGCAAAATCAGTTCCAACTAATTAAATCTTATATAAAATAGAAGGAGCAAGGAGAACCAAGCAAACTAAGATATTTTTAGCCAATTTGGCTCACAGATGCATGCAAAATGCAAACTTAAGTGAATCATCGTATGCTTGAAACACACGTGAAGAATATGGAAAAAAGCGGGAAGGACTGCCGCCTTCCGTAGGGGTAGCGGTCTTGACACTAAAGGCCAAAACAAGCACATAAAGAAACGGGGAGATGGAAAAATACATGGAAAAGTTAAGTAAGGTTATCTAAGCTACAAATATATACTATGAATGGGTTTTTGGAGCTCAAATACCTTCTTGAAAGGATTTTGAATCATCATTGGGGACTTTTGTAACCATTTTCCTCGACAATATAGCACGTGTAATTTTGGGTTGCATACATATTTCCCCCTCAGAGAAGCATCTTAGCCATGAAAAGGCGTAAAACATGGAGTTCGATTATGGCATTCACAAAATGGGGAGTTAGAATCTATACCTAACACGCCCTTGTGTCGAAAATCGTCGTCCAAGCTCTCGCTCCCTGCAAGAAGGAGAAGAGAATCAAGTGCACATAGATAAGATATCGGAAAATAAACACTAAACCAAATCAGAACATCCAAATGAATATAAGTGTAATTTCAAGATCATCAATATATATGTGAATCACAACAACTGTCAAGACAATCAACAGTATCACTTACAATTTCATCAACGACTATATCATCATCAATTTTAATTCAATTTTCATTTTCTAGGTCTACTCAAAATATCCAAATATCACAAGTCCAAACAACATCTATAATATAACCATGTCAAACAGTATATCAATTTCAATATATAAAATGTCTCTAATAATCATCATGCATCATATAAGAATCAAAATAAACAATAATCCATGCTCTAACATCTAACATCATACTAAATCAAAACTATAACAATGTGATAAGAACCTTGCATATAATAAATCAATAAATTACAGAAGATAACACAAAACCAAGATATATGGGGGGCCAAGATGCCCTAATATGCAATATATTCAGAATAATACCCTTAAGGTAGGGCAACACCATACAATGCTCCTTAAGGAAGGAGTAACTCCACAATCTCCCAAGATGGGAATCCACTTCGAGGGGGACACCTCCAATATACCTCTACCAAGTAGAAGACTCAACTCACTCATACATCCATCATCTCTCATAATGATACTCACATCCTTTAAATAGGATGGGTAACATCTAATCCCAATGTAGGCTGACCCATTACCCAATATAATTAATTCCTATGTGAGCCCATATAACTAACTAAGGGGATGTGTGCCACATGTTGGCATCTCCATCAACCCATATACATTATAATATTATATCCCATGTGAACCCATATATAACTAAGGGGATGTGTGCCACATGTCAGCATCTCCATCAACCCATATATATTATATTATCATATCCCAAGGTACATAGCATTGCCTCCCTCTTTGACATGTTTCATCCTCGAAACATAAGAAGAAGCCATATAATGAGTGTGCTTTAACTTATGGCATACTTGTCACCATGCTCGATCATCTAACCACCCATATGAAATCCTAGTGGGTGATGTTGCTCCAAACCTAATTCCATATTCCATTGTGCTCATCTGATTCCATCCTGGTCCATATGTGTTCCTCCTCGGCATCCATGTGTATTCATAATAATTATTCCTATGATTCCATTTCATATAATTGTTTCTCCATTGATTCTGTTTATAGCCTTGATAATTGCTCCTCCAATTCTCTGTATATCTATAAAGATTGTTGCCTTTATCTGCCCTAACATGATAAGAACTTGTATAGCCAAAATTATTACTCCTCCAATTCCCTGTATATCCATATAGATTTCTTCCCTTGTGTGTCCTCACATGTCTCCATGATTTTTTCCTCTCATGATGATGTGGGTGTATATATGGTGCAACCTTAGTATGCTCAACCTTATCAATCTTTTCTTCCACTTTCTTTTCCTCTTCCAACTTGTTTACTATTTCTTTTTTCTCTTGAGTAGAGAAACTATTTTTTACTTTTTCATCATGTTCTTCATCCTCTCCTTCTGATTCATCCTTATTCCCTTCTTCACCATCTTCATGATCCAATTTTACATTACTTTTTTCCTTGCTAAGTGTGATATCTTGCAATGTAATTTTCTTTCTCTTGTACCATAATTTCATGAATTTCTTTTGCACATTAATATTAATTGTTCCCAATGTCTCTAACCAAGGATATCCGAGAACAATATCCATACCATCCATATCTAAAGCATAAAAATCTGAATGTAAAACATATTTATCCATAGAAAGCTTTAAATCTTCAAAAACTTGAATCTGTTTACCATCCATTTGAGATTCCTTGATATGCTTTGTTTGCACATGTAGATTGTTAGCTACATCCATATTGATGAAGTTATATTTACTGCTAGGGTTTATGGAAATAATTACCTTTTTTCTTTGAATGCACCCTTCAAACTGAAATATTGAAGCTTCCTTCCTTGGAGATGCACTATCATGTGTAACAACTTCATCATCAACATTTTCTTCTTCTTCTTCTTCTTCTTCTTCTTTCTTCTTCTTCTTCTTCTTCATCTACTGCTTCTTCTTCTTTTTTAACAAAATTGTGTTTCTTTTTTGTTTCCCATCTAGCTAAGAAAATATCCTCCATTTCCTCCCAATCCCAATCTAATAGATCTATATCCAAATAAGAATACCAATGTTGTGCTTTCCCACCAAGATGAAGATAAAAACTAACCCATACTAAAAATTCTTCAAAATACATTTGTTTAAATTGTATCCACCATTTTTTTGCATCAATTTCCCCATTACCATAGAAAATTGGTATATCCATGATGCATAAAAATTAGGGTTTCACAAACTTACTCCTTTGACCAATATTTGACCTGATGATTTCATCAATCATTCAGCCTCAAATCTGAAACCACAAAGAAGTAACCCCTACTAAAATTTTGAGATATTTCCGAAAATGTAAGAAATTCAAGGAAAAACCTCGAATTGCAGCCTATGGAGCAAAATAGTGAAAAACAATAAAACTGAAATAAATTTGTCAAAATAGATTCAAAAATTCTGAAATTTCAGTGGTATCACCATTTAATATATTTCCATCAACCCAAATAAAATTATTTCCTAATTCGTTATTATTTAGAAGATATAGATGAAACATTAGAATTAGGGTTTCAACCCTAAAATGGACACAACGTTTGCAAAAAAGCTCCAAAAAATCTGAAATTTGGAGGGAAGATCAATTAAACTATGTATCCAATCCCCAAAAAAATATCTTAAAAATTCCGATTCGATCTCAAGATATAGATGAATCACCAACATTAGGGTTTCATCCCACAAATTGCCCGGATCACTGCTTTGATACCACTTGATAAGAACCTTGCATATAATAAATCAATAAATTGCAGAAGATAACACAAAACCAGATATATGGGGGGCCAAGATGCCCTAATATGCAATATATTCAAAATAATACCCTTAAGGTAGGGCAACACCATACAATTCTCCTTAAGGAAGGAGTAACTCCACAATCTCCCAAGATGGGAATCCACTTCGAGGGGGAAACCTCCAATATACCTCTACCAAGTAGAAGAATCAACTCACTCATACATCCATCATCTCTCATAATGATACTCACATCCTTTAAATAGGATGGGTAACACCTAATCCCAATGTAGGCCGACCCATTACCCAATATAATTAATTCCTATGTGAGCCCATATAACTAACTAAGGGAATGTGTGCCACATGTCGGCATCTCCATCAACCCATATACATTATAATATTATATCCCATGTGAACCCATATATAACTAAGGGGATGTGTGCCACATGTCAGCATCTTCATCAACCCATATATATTATATTATCATATCCCAAGGTACATAACACAATGTCCATAATATAGTCAGTAGTATCATGATCAGTATCAAAAGGTGTCAAAGGGAAGTGGGCACTACATCCCCCTCCCCTTAGACTCGACTTCCTCTTGGAATTCACTAGAACATATGGGGAAACTAAACTCGTAACAATTTAGTATCCTCCCAAGCAGCTGCAGTCTCATCATATCTGTCCCATTGCACTCGCACTTGATCAATCTCTCTACCTCGAAGGCCCAGGGTCCTGCTATCCATAATGTGAATGGGCTCCACCATTACCTACCCCTAATATTGCACATGTAATGTGGTCCAATCTAGCACATGAGAAGGATCAACAATGTATCTCCTAAGTACTGAAACATGAAACACATCATGTACGTGAGACAAGTTAGGTGGCAACGCTAGACGGTAGGCCAAAGGGTCGATACACTCCAAGATCTCAAAAGGTCCAACAAATCTAGGAGCTAACTTAGAGCCTTTTCCATAATGGATAGGGCTTTTATGTGGTCTAACATGAAGGAACACCTTCATGCCCACATCAAAACTATGGTTAGTCCTATGTTGATCTGCATACTTCTTCTGCCTGTCCTGTGCCTCCTGCAGTCTTTGTCTGATCAAAACCACCTACTTCTCCATGTCTTGTAACAAAACTGGTCCAAGAGAAACCCTGTCCTCTAACTTGTCCCAACTAAGAGGTGTCATGCACTCTCTTTCATACAAATCCTGAGAAGGTGTCATGCCTATAGAAATATGAAAACTATTATTGTAGGCAAACTCCGCCAAGTACAGGTACTCCTCCCACATCGACTGATGATCCATAACATACATCTTGAGAATATCTTCTAAAATGTGATTCACCTACTCCGTCTGTCCATCTGTCTCAGGGTGATATATTGTGCTGAAATTGATCCTCATCCTGAGGGCATGTTGCATGGTAGTCC
Source organism: Taxus chinensis (assembly GCA_019776745.2). NCBI lineage: Eukaryota > Viridiplantae > Streptophyta > Pinopsida > Cupressales > Taxaceae > Taxus > Taxus chinensis. The sequence continues at coordinate 697,376,627 of CM034151.1, forward strand.
AAAATTGGGAAGTATACAAAGGATCACAGTCACAAATAATCTTCCGCGCAATCTCGTGCAACCTGACAATCTCATCCAGATAAACCCATGCCACTGCACTAGATGTATAAGTGGTCTTCACCGAAGAAAAATGAGCCACTTTTGTCAATTTAGCCACCATGAACATGATGGCGTCGTGGTGATATCTCGACATCAGTAGCCCAACAACGAAGTCCATGGAAATGGTGTCCCACTTCCACTCCTAGTATAACATGAGGAAAGAGAATTCCAACTGAGATGTTGATGCTCGGCCTTCAATTTCTGGAACTTTAAACAACATGACACAAACTGATCCACATATCTAAAAATTCCTCTCCAGTGATACAACTATTTCAAACTAGCGTGCATCTTCTTCATCCCTAGGATGGGTTGAATAGGGTGCACAATGTGCTTCTGTCAAGATGTCCTGCCTCAAACCTCCATCACTGGGAACATAAATCCAACCTCCGTGACTAATAATTCCATCTACCTCTAAAGAGAAACCATCAAACTTCCCCTCAAGGAGTCTTTGAGACTCAATCTCTACTCTCGCTGTAATGTAGAAGTTGTCAAGAGGAAGCTACTGTAGAATTCTACTCCGTAAGTCTATGCCCACTGAAGTGGCCATAACAACATGTCTCCGTCTGCTGAGAGCATCTGTAACCACATTCTCATTTCCTTTCACATGCTCTATCTCCATATCATACTCACAAATAAACTCCATCCAACGCCGTTGACGAGCGTTGATATTGGGCTACGTGAAGAGGTGGCTAAGATTCAAGTGATCAGTCCTGAGTGTGAATCCCCTGCTAAGAAGAAAGTGTCTCCATTAAACCAAGGCATGAACCACTACCTGTAAGCTCAAGATCATGAGTTCGGATAATTGAGCTCATTATATTTGAGTTTGTGAGACTTAAAGACCACCACTCTTCCCTCCTACATCAATACACCTCCAAGTCCTACCAAAGAAGCATCCATGCATACGAAAAACTCACCATGTGGATCTGGCACTGCAAGAATGGGCGTTGTTGTGAGGCACTCCTTCAGTGTCCTGAAGGCCTGCTCACATCTATCTGACCAATCAAACTTCTTCCCTTTCCGTTGAAGTGAAGTAATGGGGTCCGCAATCCATGAGAAGTCCTGAACAAATCTCTAGTAATAACCTACTAACCCATTGAA